>BMAT01009605.1:3192-13467 GCA_019649035.1 Elysia marginata | reverse complement strand
GAAATAAAAATATCCTAAATAACGCTTAAGATCTCCTCTGAAAGAAGACGAGGTTTATGCGAGATTTTGGCAAGATTTCCGGGGTTACTAAGCTACCAAAAGTACACTACAAAAGCAATGTTGATAGGGCGATGACGGGCAATATAGGTACACAATAGTGTGGTCCAATCGGGCGACGGCGGGCGCTATAGGTGGGGTTGAGTTAACAGAACAAAAAAGAAAACAACTTTCAAGACAGGAAAACATCAACTTTAAACTTTGACTTCAATGGACCGTTTACAACAGGGTAAAAAAATGGCGTTTTGTCTTAAAACTCTTCACTTGTCTTGTTGTTTGTTCTTGTTGAGCCAGATGCTCGGGGGATGCTGTTGCCGATGGTGATTGGTCACCTCAAGAGAAACATGTACTACAAGCGCCACCTAGCCTTGACGGCAAACACGTTGGGAGATTTACTGAGCTGCATCTTTACTGTCAAACAGGTCAGATTTGCAGGGGCTCAGTTGTTAGTTCCTGTCACTATTTTCTGTTTTAATTTTCTTCTCTCTTTCTTTTTCTCGCTCTCTCTCTCTTTTTGCATCTTTAGTGTTAAACAAGTTCATAGATATACTCAGTTTTTCGTCTGTGTGTGTGTGTGTATACGTCTTGTCTGCTCGATTTGTCTCTCTGTTTCTATCATTGTCTCAGTCTCTCTCTCTCTTTCTCTCTCTCTCTCTCTCTCTCTCTCCTCTCTCTCTCTCTCTCTCTCTCTTTGCATCTTCAGTGTTTAAACAAGATAAAGTTCATCTTAGTCTGTGTGTGTTTTCGTAGGTCTTGTCTGCTGGATTCTCTCTCTGATTCTGTTGCTGTCTCTGTCTCTTTACTGTTGAACAAATCAGAGGTATGCCCAGCTCTGTCTGTCTGTCAGCATGATTTTTCTTTTATGTCTCTCTCTCTTTCATATGCACACTCGGTTTCTTTCTTTCATTATTTCTCTCTCTTTTTCTGTGTGTGTGTGTCTCTCTCTCTTAACCTATTTCCTTGTAACTGCATCTTATAACTACCAAAATGACTACCTAAATACAGGAGTATCGGAGTCAATCTTAGAATATTGAAAAAATCTATGTCTGGGGTCTCTTTGATTTGTAAAATAGGAGGAAAAAAGAAAAGATCATTCTGAAATTGAACAGTTATCTTTTTTTCAAAATAAGAAGATAAACTCCTAACTTTTCTTAAGAGCTCTAAATAAACAAATAAACAATCAAGACAATTCAAATGTGTGTATCAATTAAAGTTTGGTTGGTGCTTTGTTAAACCCAAATATAAGATGCGAGATACAATACCCTGATGTAGGATGCAAGCGTGTCTTATATCAGTCGCTCTATTAAGGTTTTTATCTATGGCAACACTGCTTTGTCAAAGAGTAATGAGTCTATACCCTACTGGTGACATAGTGTGCAAGCCTGTCTTTAATCACACCCGTTTGCGACTCTGACAGGGCCGCCTGGTCAGCCTCTCTTGATGACTTGTCTTTGTTAGAGCTTGTTTTTGCTGTGAATAATTAAATGCTTTGGATAATACTAAAAGGTTTTTTTAATGAACTGGAGCAAATTGATAAGAGGTTTGCAAGTCTGTAGTTACAGTTTCATTACACCCAAATATAATGCAAGATGTTACGACTCATGTGGCTATTGTGTGTTGTTTCATAAAGCGTATCTTGCCTCCTCAGACCGCTGATGTGACAGAGGAAGTTGCTAAAATTATTCAGGGCTTGTTTGACAGGGTTGTCCGAACTCTTCTGGTCATTGACGATGACCAGCGCGCTGAGGCTGGGGTAAGTTGTGTGGGGTGTTAGTCTAAGTCACCATGCTCAACAGGCCTGTCAACCTTGACGTAAACAAAACAGACCGTGAGAGTTATAATGATCTATCCAGTCTAGGTTTGCAGTATAGTTAGGACAAGTTAGAACTCAACAAGCACTTTGCTGTTATGGGCCGGTCTGAAACAAAACTCAGTGTATAATATGGGGGTTCACGACATCTATGCATTGTAAGGTTTTCTACCTGTACTACAGTGGCCAAGGTGTGAGACATTCAGCTTTCTAATCAGGCGGTCTGGGGTTCAAACTCTGACTTAGAGGTCAGGTCCAGGTTGTGAAGTTTCTGTAACTGATTCAGATGATAGATGGTTAACCCAAGATGAAAACAACTTTTTACAAGATGAAGCTTTCTGATCTTGTCTTATTGTATTTGATTGTAGATAGTGATAGATAATGTAAAACTGCTGGGCAGATGCATCGCTTTTAAGAAGTGCCCTTACTAAGTTCAGCAGCTGCAATTGTTGGTAATGCAGTATATAAACTGCTCGAATGCTTGGACCCACTGACTTTGTCATGCTGCTGCATTGAAAAAATGTCCTTACTAATTTTCTTTCAGAAAGAAATTTTTTATTTTTAAAAATAAAAGAAACTTGATTTATATAATTTACTCTAAGAATAATAAATCACCATCCTATAACTGTGTGTGCTCTCTGATCTTAAGTTCACCCTGTGTCATGCAGAATGTTAGGTCCTGTATGATTGTACATTGTATACCTGAAAAAGGTCACACTGAGTTAAGGGAGAAAATTAAAAAAAGGCCATCTTTGATGGGGCAAGCCCTATTTAATTTAGCAATAATATTCGAGAAGGAAGCTCATTAACCATTCCAAAGCTCAACTTTTTCCATCCGGCATTGTACTGCTAGTGTGCCAGATTTCTTTTTTTCATATTTCGTATTTATGCTGGCAAGAGTAGGTATGCAGGTGAAAGGAGAGCAACCCTTAAGTTGTGCGCGTGGAGATGGATGGAATCACTTAAAAATTCACCTTGTATGGTTTTATGTTGTCCTCTAACCGCTAACCAACCAAACATCTGCTTGCAGAGTCTACTAGTGTCCAGTCTGACAGAAATGCTGCGACTCATGGACGAGAGCCACTACAAGAAGTTGATGAATGTCTACCCGAAACCAAAACCCTTGAGGGTGAGTCTTTCATATTGCTTTGTATAGCTTTATAATACAAAAAATTAAAAACTACATTCATATATAATACAAAAATTAAAAATTACATTCATAAATAATACAAAAATTAAAAATTACTTTCATAAAGCATGCAGTGGAAACCTCCATAATCAAAGTCTGATACTTAAAATTTTTTCATAATTTGAAGTTTCATAGGGATGAGTTTTTTTTTCTCTCTGGCTTTTGTTAGATTTGAACTTATATTGAAAGTTGATGACGTTCAACTTTCTTAACTAGAAGTTTATATTGAGATATGTAGAAGGTTTTCCTTCTGTTCCCCGGCAGTTGGTTTTGTCCAAGCATGAAAGGCTTATGATAGCCTAAACAGTCACTGAGCAAAAGCTATCACTCCTAAACCCACCAAGAGCGGCCTTTGGCCCATAGCATTACTGTGCCTGTATACGGAAGGGTTGAGTGAGAAAGGGATGTGCTAATACTAGTAATACAGCAGAAAATAGTCTGAATTGAATAAACATTTCCTTGAGTATAATTCAAATCCTCTCAATTCAAAGTTTCTCTTTATATCCAAGAGATTCAAACTATGGGAGATTTCCACTTTATACAGGCCGGTCCCCAAAAAGACTGAAATGATGGAAATTTTGCTTCATAGTGTTTACAGTTTGGGGGCTCATACATAAAATGTTTGAGGTATAATGTTGTGCCGAGATTTTGTTCTTGCGTTTTAATGTGTTTCACTGCTAAAAATCAAGTTGATAATCATAAAAAAAGAAAAACCTCCCGCACTGAATTGTTATGCAATAATTTTTAACTTGCAAGCCTTTTGTGAGACCCAACTTTAAAAAAGTGTATAGATGACTTGAAGGAAAAAACCTGTGAGAAAAGAAATTAGTGTTTACTGGTAAGTAAAGAAAAGTTTTGTTTGTGCCATCATTTCATGATATCAACAGAACATCATTTCTTCTCTTATATCTTTTTTTTTATGATGTGATTTGCCATGATTTCCAGCGACGTCTCTCCCTAGCAGCAGGTCTACAGAGTGCCGCAGCCTGCAAGGTGACCGCACAACAACGACTACCGCATGCTGGCAAAATTCTCGTTTTTTTTTTTAATACTATTTTCTCTAACTTGTCAATAATTTGGCAGTTTATTCATACTATCGTTCTTGCTTGGCAGTGCATCAGGCTGATTCCAGATTCCTACCATAATAACCTTTTCTTTGCTTATCAGCAGAAAACATCATAATCTTTCTGAATCATTTATCTCTCTGTACCTCTGTTACTCATTTAACTGTAATTTTTTTGCCTCCATTTGGGGGCAAGGTCACAACTTTCTCTATTCCTTGTTACTTTTTGACAGATTCCGAGCATGGACCCTAGATATACAGTGAGGTGTGTACTGTCACTCACAGAAAAGCTTGACTTTCTTACTGGTTTTGACTGAAAAGAAACAAACTTACAAGTTTTCACATTGCCTTGCCACTCTTCTTTTACATGCACTCACAATCTGGTTTTCTAATGGGCCAGTCAATACTGGTTTGTATTAGAGCCATGAACGCACCAGAAATATTCACTTTTCAATTTAACTTGATGACTAAAGAGATCTATTATGTCATCTACGCATCATGTTCCCAAACTAGGAGGAATATCTTCAGCATTGCATATGTTCTTCTTTTCTCTCTCTTTTTTTTTTAACAAAGTTAATAATGAGGTTTTTTTTGCCATTCTAGTTTACAATGGGGTGAGTGGTTGCGCAGTCAGTAAGGTGGTTTACCGCTACTTGAGAGGTCCCAGGTTCAATTCCTAATATGGGCAAAATTTGATGATTTGCTCCCCTGTGGCTGTCCAGCGTCTAATATGTATTTAAGACCCGGCAAAAGTCAAGGTACCAACGAAGCTATGTCAAACTATGCCATGTGCCTTAAAAAATAAGAACATGTTCCCTTATGCTTGTCTTGAGCCTGGGAAACTTTACTTAGCTCCTACTAGGCTTTTTGTTGTTGTTTTTTGTTGCTGTTTGTTACAAATATTACTTTTGAGTTGACTGGGAAATGAAAAATTTACATATGTTAATGTTTCAAATAAGCTAGGGTTAGAGAAGTGAGTTTACTCTCAACAAGTATAGTCGTGTGAACCATTCTGTGTTATTGCAGTTTCCTCTATCAGCGCAGTCATGGAAGGTCTTATGTGTGGGATAATGTGCTGGGAATGTTCACATGCTTAGCCACTGTAATAAAATACTGCTGAGTGTAGATCCATGTCAGAATTCGGAGTTCAGACCAACACCAGATCTGTATGAGAAATCTGTAGATCTATGTTGTTTCTTGTCTTCTGCATTATATAGTTTACTGGATATGTATAAAAGTGTTGGTTTTTAATAAATGAGAGTTGCCATAACAGAAAAAGCCTGCATAGATCTAGATCTAGATCTAGAGGCCAAATTAGGTCACATAGCTCATTTGTGGTGAAGGCTAATCTTGTTTTCAGATTCAGTTTGAACTCTCTTGCCTAAATGGGTTGTCAGACCAGAAAAATGTGCTGTGTTAGTTATTTACAAATCTTTAAAATCTGCAACCAACAAGCTGTGTAGTTTCCACTGACCAAATATAAATTGATTTTGATGCACACCCTAGATACAACATACCCATTGTTTCTACTTAACAGACTAAGATAAGATAAGATAAGATAATCTTATTTGTCCCTTTTCAAGGAAATTTGTTTTGACAGCATCAACATAGTTTTACATAAATTACATTGTTACATACTTAATACATTGATTACGTCAGACAACACTAGGTTTATACATAAAACGATATAACGTATATAATTATGTATATAATCTTATTTTTGTAGCACAAAGTAATGCATTCCACTTATTGCTTAATGAAATACATTATAAATAGTCACAGTAATGATCTTTATGATTGAGAGTTATTTTCATAACTAGACTGAACACTAAATGATTTCAACCCACTTTCAACACACAACACAGCAGATAAGTAGTTCCACTTAACACACTGGGCTTGATAGTGTAAATAATTTTGAAACACACCCAACACACGACATGAGCATAATGATTGTTTTAGCTTAACAGACTGGACTTCATACTGTGAATGGTGTAGACACACTCCCTAGATGTGCCTTACGTTATCAATACTACAGTATCCAGCATGCCATGAGCATAATCTCGTATGTCTATCAAAATGAAGGGCAATGGCACACATCATGTCATTTTTTCCCCTGTCAATACATTATATGCATGCAGGTATGCAACTTTTCTTGAAGGCACATTATTTTTTGTTTCTATATTTTGAATCTTATACCCCTCATTGTCACTGATATTAGATTTGGAGTGATGATATAACTTTGGGCATTCTATAATTATGTACGATCTTGCATCTTGATAGCTATTGGAAAGCGCATTACCAAATGGGGTCTTAGTGAAAATATTTTCAGCAAATCTAGGATTTATTTCCATTTGATGTAGATAACTTTAGTTTGTTCATTTCATATTGAGCTCTATCAAGTTATTTAAAATTCTCTATGCTACAGCTCATTGTATGGTATTGTAGTCCTCCAGATCAACTTATGATACTTAAGGTTAAACTGGTCAATAGAATTTTCTGTGCCTTTATTATATGGTTGGTACTAAACTATTAGTCTGGTGTTTGAAAATTAGAAAATAGTTTTTTATTTTCCAAGGAGAAAAGTCTTTTATGGAAAGACAGCTGTAAAAAGTAAAAAAGCAAAATTAGAGCTTTGTAGTCACAGCTTTAGAATTTCAGGCGGAACCTGATATCTCAAAATTTTTTAAAATCTTTATTGAATTTGGTGTAAATTTTTATTGGTGCTGTATTAAGAATTTGTGCCTCTAATTGCTATATATTGTCGTTGCCGCTCAACATGTGTGTATAATCCATTTGGCTACTTTTAAGCTGGATGAAAAAAATCATGGCTATTAGATAAAAAGGTAGTGAAGTGAATCAAAATTTAATTTTTTTTACCTTTTTGTATTAAGCTGTTGATATATAATATTACACTTAAATTTTTTGTAGTTGTTTTTATACAACATGTTACACGCTTAACGGGGTCGTTTTTTAAATGCCATAGATGTGTAAAATCCCAATTTAGCTCAGTGTAGCTGTGATCATGGGATAGATAAGAGACATTCTTAGTACATGGTGTAATACTATACAATTTGCAAGCAGTTACTATCCACATATGTGTTTGTTGGTGTGCTCAGAGGAACATGAAAAAGAGCATTTTCATTGGTCAAAAATGTCCAGTATTGAAATAAGACATAGGGTATTTTTAGTGACCGATTTGGATTATACGTGGATAGGAAACGTCAAGGACATATATAGATACCATAACACATTTGCTATTTCGGCAATGAAATTATTTTAAATTGTAGAGGGCTAACTGAAATGTTTTAAAAAATACAACATCCAAGGTATCCTTTTTTCCAAGGCACCAAATAAGTTGTGTTAAATACCACAAAGAAGATGTCTGCCAAGACTAAAGCATTTGCTCCATAATTTTTTGAGACATTATGTTCCAATGCAACAGAAACAAAAAAAATAGAAAAAATGAGAAAATTAAAGCAAACGTGCAAAATCACTCATGAAGCTCTTTCAAATAATCTGTAAAGTTGTCAGCTTTGTAAAACTTTTCCTCATTATCCTCACTATAATCATTTGAAACAGCTTTTGATGCCCTCTGGTTCTACTGTTTAGTTTCTCGTTACACTTGCTTTTCAGCTATTGAAATACGCTTTTTACCCCCATGAAAATTGCTCTAGTCTGGTTGCAACAGCAACAAAAATGAAAAAAAAACCAAATTCCTCTTTTATTTTCAAGCAAGTGTCATACACAGATCTGCTCAGAAATGATTTTGCTTTTTAGAGAAACAAAATAACCTAGAAAATTTGCATTTTTCACCAGTTTAACCTTACCTTAATCTTGCGACTAAATTGATTCATAGAATTAAACCACTTGCTGCATTTCCAACAGTATCATTATAGGGAATGAGATTTCAACAAGAGAAGCGGAACTTTCCTAGTGTCTCTCCACTATCTTATGAATACAAATATTACAATATTTTAAAATTTATGCGACAGATTTATTTTAAAGATAAACTTTTTATTTAGCTCTATAGTTTTTAAGTTCTAGATGTCAAATCGTTTATAAAAGTAAGAAACTTGCCCTACAATCTAGGTCTAGATTACAATAACCATTCTAGTATTTTGAAGTGTTGTCTTCTGGAAAAGGGACGTTACTCTTGTTTTACATCTAATCTCATTCCCTATATGATAGGCCCACAAGAGTCTGAGGAGTATGAACGAAAATTAGGAGGCTAGTTAGACTTAACTTACTTGCTTCTTGGCCTAAAACCAGTTCCTTTTCCCTGCAGATGTTAGACTTAACTAGCTTACTTCTTAGCCTAAAACCAGTTCCTTTTCCCTGCAGATGTTAGACTTAACTAGCTTACTTCTTGGCCTAAAACCAGTTCCTTTTCCCTGCAGATGGACAATTCAGAGGTGTTTTTGAAGACTCAAAGATTAAACTTGTCGTATTTTGCTTATTCTATTTACTTTTAACAACAAATTTCTTATAGTTATACCTACATGTGATGATACTTTACTCCAAAACAATATCATTTTTGTATGATAAAAAAAGATAATAAACAAATTTAGTACTACTTCCAAAATTTCTGTTTATCTAGCTGTAGATTTAAGTGTAACCTTAGAACTAGATATATCACTGGCCTTCCACAAGGGCTATTTGTGTTTCTACAATCTAATGTGGATCATCTTCATTTTGATTTAGATCTATATAATCAGTATTAGATGGGACGTGTATGACATTGTAGTGAAAATCAGCAAGAAAGTGAAAGAGAACAGTCGTTAGAATGCTCTTCCCTCTCAAGATAATTTGGAAAGTTAAGGACCTATTCAGGGGAAAGTTTGTACAAAACAAAACAAATATAAAAATGCAGGGCTGGACTGACATGAGCGACTGGTGCACCCACTTTTGGCATCTACAAATGGAATTCATTGAGACAGGTTCATGATTATTACATGCAGTGGCTCATCCATCCAGAATGACCAACCAGCGATACAGCATAACTTGTAAAAAAGAAAGCAAAAAATAAAAGAAACTTTGTTTCCTCCTAAACATTGAACTACGCAATTTCAGGAATTAAAATTAGAAATGCACTAGCAATGTAGATCACATTTCATGCTCAAAACTTATCACTCTATAACCATTTTTAAAGGCATCGTATAGATCTGAGATGTTTATCTTTAAATTTTTGTCTGTGTGTACCTTATATTTTTATCTTCAGCCTTAAGGATGAATTCAGCCTGCACTTACTTTAGCCCTTTTCAGCATTTTGAGTGGTGGCTATTCCCAGGCCTTTTGCCATGGTATGAAAGATTTAACAAAAAATGTGTTTTGCTTGACTTGCTGGATGTAGGGCACACAACTCGTATATTACAAATCATATTATATGACCTTTCATTATCTGCCCTTTTCCCAGGACTTCTTGTTGCGTGTAGTGCTGGTGTTCCAAGATCTCATCAATAAGAATGACTTCCCACCTGACTGGACGACAATGCGTATGATCACCAACAAGTAAGCTTGGGCCTGAATTAGTGTGTGATTAATGGCAATAAAATGTTAAAATAGAGACCTTAAGCACACGCACCGTGTCTCACTACGCGTACGTGAAAATCGGGAAAGCAGATCAAGGAATCTATAAAAATAGTGAAACCAGTTTCTAAAAACAGACCCACAGACGTTCCCGTCATGCTCACGCGTTGGCTGCTTAAAGTCTGTAATATCAAGGGTTTTGTGACAAAATATCATATGAGCCATTTCAAAAAAGCTCACAAAAGGGCAAAAACTGTTGGGTTTTTGGTTGTTTTTTTGTCTTTGTATTTCCATTTCAGAGTATTGGCTGTTACAGCTACAAATGACCATTTGCAAGAAAACAACATATCTGACTATAGAGATTAATGAAATAAAATTATTTAGTTTTTACATGAAATGTCACAATGTAAAGAAATGGATATAATGCATTTTGACATAAAACCCTTCATATTCAACAATAACCATGGGCTGAAAGCAAAAAAACTTTCTCTGGAAAATTATGATTAGTCTTGATTAAAAAAGTGTATCAAAACTTTTTTCTGTGCAGCATGACTGAGGAAGTTGGTTACGTTTAATTTTCCTTTTTTTTTTTCTGGAACGTCCATTTAGTAACTTAAGATAAATTTTGTT
>BMAT01009600.1:96807-112799 GCA_019649035.1 Elysia marginata | reverse complement strand
TTGCGGTAATCGATTATGAAAGTCAAATACACCTTTTTCAGTCATTGTGATTTCTAAAGGCTTTCAATGTGTGTGTCTTTAAAAAGGTTGAGGTCCTTAAAAACCATAAAAAATTTCTGTCCACGTACACGAACAAAAAAAAAGAAAAAATACGGTAATTCCACTCTAAAACTAAGCTGTGTTGTCTGAAACGAGATTGAACATGTATACTAACAAAATGGTTAATGAAACAATCTTGTTTCTAATCTATTTAAACAAATATAACAAAACCCCATAAGGGTTCTTCGTGTCTAGTTTTTTTTTTCTTTATCTATTAATTCTTCGACGCTGGCCATGTACCGTAAATGGTGGCTTAAGAATATAATGAAAAATCAATTGGCTTAGGTAACAGTAAATAAATATACAGCCAAACCGGATTTGGACTTTGGAACTGGTTATGGCACGATCGAACTTTCTAGGACAAGGTCTTGCCGGGGGTGGGGTTTGGGGGTGGGGGGAGATTTAGAATACCATGGAACTGACTGTGACGTTGTTAAAAGCATTACATTCAAAGCTATTCTTGGATCCGGACCGATTGAGTAAATAGGTCGCCTATTTTGCGCGCAGCCAAGACAATCTTTCTAGATCTAGTTCTAGTTCTAGTTGTGGCTGCCTCTGCAAGAATCAACAGAATCAACAGAGCATTACCAGTAAACGTGCACTGAAAACGCCTAACTTACAGCCCAATCCCGGTAGCTAACAATAATCTTTATGTATTCCCAACGCCTTGCCTTTTTTGGCTTTCTCCTTTTAAGAGTTTTTAGCGTACGTGCCATTAAGCATATACACTCCTGTACGCCAATATGATGAAATGCAGGGGATAAGGCTTGGTTGGCCTTGGACCAATACTGGTCATGTACCCAAATTTAATTTAATCTCTCTCTCTCTATCTCTCTCTCTGTCTCTCTCTCTGTCTCTGTCTCTCTCTCTGTCTCTGTCTCACTCTCTGTCTCTCTCTTTGGCTCTATTCTCATTCTCTGCCCTGACCCCCTATGTTTAACACTGCTAAGAAAACTACCGTCCAAGTCTGTTTTAAATACTATAAGCTTTTAGTTTGCACATGCTATATCAACTTAAGCAAATTTAGCCAAACCACTCAATGTTAAACAACTTCTTGATAAAATTGATCAAACCGTCTTGAGTAGGTTGGAGTGATTTGCTTGATGTCTGTATACCAATCGTCTGGTCGGCCCGGTGTCAGGATAATGTGACTGGGTGTGGTGTATGCAAGCGCTCCTTACATCACAGTGTGGCAGCACGCTTTCAATTGTCCCAAGCGCCGCCTCTGATATAACCGTGTAGTTGAAAGGAGTGTGGTTCGATCCCCGGTCGAGTCAAACCAAGGACTTAAAAGTTGGTATTAGCAGCTAATCCGCCTTGTGTCTGGAATTATGGATTTAGTGCTAAGTCTGGTCGACCCGGTGTCAGGATAATGTGACTGGGTGTGGTGTACCCAAGCGCTCCTTACATCACAGTGTGGCAGCACGCTTTCAATTGTCCCCAGCGCCGTCTCCGATGTAACCTTGTAGTTGAAAAGAGACGTTCAAATTCAAAATAACCAACCAACCTTAACTAAGGTTTATCGTGTAGGAGCAGCATGGCGAGAAGAAAAGACATATCGGACAATATGAGCAACTTATTCACACACACACACACTCATACAAACTTACAACAGGGTTCTAAAACCAAGGGCAATGACTCAAAAGAATGATTTTTTTTTAAAGCAACATTATTTACCTTCAATTTTTTTGTCAACGTTCTTCGGTTGAGAAATTTAAAATCTTGTGAGTTGAGCACACGTCTCATCTACACAAAAGCACATTCAAAAGATCTTCAAGATCCATCACTTGTGAATTCAGAACAGTTCAATCTACACAAGGAAAGCTTGACTCCTCTTAATCCTACACTGCGTTTAGATTGAACACCTCACAGACTGCAGCTGAATAGCTTTGTCTACAAAGTGCTATAGAAACCACGTAAAAAACCCGGATAAAAGTTCAACATGTCGGTTTTTTTTTCTTTGTGCTGGTATTTATGTCTTGCAGTATTTGCCGTGGTATCTATAAATATAAAAAATCTGCCATAAAATGACTTTATTCTGTAGTTGAAAAAGAATAAAATTTTGAAAGTAAATTGTTTTCATACTATAAAATTTCACATTTTCGAAACCGGAAACAAGACATTATGCACGAATCTATTTAGTTTTAAAAATAAAAATTTTCTAGTCAAATTATTTTGGATCAAACCAAAGCTGCCATGTTAACTCCATAAGCATCAGGTATTTCCCACCATGCGTTGAAAGGCCTACTCAGAAGCGGTTAAAATGAGAAGAACCGCAAGTTCTGTATGAGCGTTTAATTCCTGACATTTTGTTTTGTCTTTTTCCCCTTCTCTTGATGCTCTGTGGGTCTGTAAAACGTTTAATTGTATCTTATAATACTCATTCACTTTTTCCTGCCCACTTCCTTCTTAAAATCAACTCTGCCGTCTCTAGTTTTTTGTTTTCGTGTAACCTATAACTTAAAAATTCTTTCTTTTTTCACCTGACTGCCCCTTTCTATGCCTTAGTCTGTGTGGACTTCAATACTGATTTCTCTTTTATCCTCTTTTCCTTTCTCTTCTTTTTTTGCCCACCTGTAATGTCCACATCTTGCTTTGTGCCTCAATCGCTCTTTCTTTATGTCTATCCATGTATCATAGCTACTCTCTTTCCATATAACGTTACCCTTAATAATTCAATCACTCACTCACTCACTCTCTCTCTCTCTCTCTCATCTTTCTGTTATGTCTATCTTTGTGTCATAGTCTGCCTCTCTTTAACCCCCCCCCCCCCCTATTTTCTCAATCCCTAAATCTTTATTTCTCTAACTTACCTTCTTTTTTCCACCTCCCCCTCTCTCTCTCTCTTATCTTTCTGTTAAGTCTATCTCAGTATTATAGTCTGCCCCTCTCTCTCTCTCCCTCTACCTAACTTTACTCCCCAAATTCTTTATCACTAAACCTATATTTCTCCAAGCTGCTTTCTTTCCGCATCTCTATCTCTTATCTTTCCGTTATGTCTATCTCTCTATCATTGTCTACCTCTCTCCCTCTCTCTAACTTTATCGCCTACTTTTCTCAATCACTCACTCTTTATTTCTCCAACTTACCTTCTATCCATCCCTAGCTCTCTCCCTTTCTCTCTGTGTCTATTCTCCTCAGTCTACCATGATAGTCTAAACCCACCATGATCTCTCCCTCTCCCTCTCCCTCTACTGTCTGGTGTTCTTTGATGTTACTCCACATCAGCTGACTCCATGTGTGTGTTTCCGTGTATTTACCATCAAAGGAATCGATTGCATTGTGAACACAAACATTCTCATTATCTTTTTCATCGTTGTCTTCAAAATCACTATATTCATAAAATCTCTAGCAACCACTCAAAATGAGTCTCAAGTCGAAATCGGAAGGTAGTCAGATATTGGTATCACAGAAAAGCTCAATCTCTCTACTTTCAAATACAGCAAACAAAAAAGTTCTATCATGCGTCTGTGTGAAGTTACAACCGTTTGAATTCGGCAGGGTTAGGTCTTGTGAAATTTCAGAAAAGGAAGAAAATAGCATTTAAAGTTTAGACGATTTTAAAGTTGTTGAGACCTTAGCAACTATACCAGCTATAATAAAACACATAAAACATGAACTTTCAGCATTAATTAGGTGTAAAACCTGTTTAGAAATGGTTTTTGACGTCAATGACAAAAATAAAAAAAAATTACTTTTGAACACCCACTAAACTTAAAAAGCCTATATCTCAAAACTTAGCCACGCGACTTATGACTTTTTTGGACTGGTTGCAAGACAAATGTATTTCAACTCCCAACACCACCACCACCACTACCATCCTCATCATCACCATTATCATCATCGTCATTGGCATCATCATAATCATCAAACTCATCATCTCCATCATCATCATAATCATCATCATCCTCATTATCCTCACTACCACCACCATCATCATCATCATCATCACCATGATCATCATCGTCATCATCAAACTCATCATCTCCATCATCATCTCCATCATCATCATCATCATCCTCATCATCATCATCATCATCATCCTCATCATCATCATCATTATCCTCACTATCACCACCATCATGATCATCATCCTCATTATCGGAAGTATGTTTTACCCTGTACTAGAAAAATTGTCTTTTTAATACGTAAAAACATACATTTCACACCAAATAAAAAGAACGTCAATCTTTTTTTTTCAGTTTAGTGATATCATACCAATCTATTTAAACACACAAAAAGCCTCCCTGTTTACACAAATAAAGTTACCTAGAGCAGTGAAAAATTTAACATTAAAATGTAGAACTTATTCAAACATTAAAGATTAGCCTACACAGACTGAAATCATAATGTCTCGCAAATGATAGTAAAACACACTAAGAGTGGACACTGCGTTGCAAAGCTACAACGATTGTGTAATATGTTAAAAACCAGGCATAATAATATTAAAGAACCTAATTTGATTTTTTTCTACATTGATTAAAACTGCACATGCATGTAGCGTAAAATTTACTGTTGTGGCTCTAAATGCTAAAGTATAAAAACAGATTTGTATCAAATTCGAACCATAAACATTGGTACAATGTAAAGCTGAGTTTATTTTAAATAACACAGTACAAATATAGAACTTTCTATTGAGTGTAAGAAAATGATAAGTAAAAAAAAACAATACCCTTTCATTTATAAGCACTTCTTCTTTAACTTCTTGATATTGTTTGAAGAGTTCTATAATTTCCAAGGAGACGGGACACAATGATACTGACGAAACAATCATCCCAAAGGTTGGTAGAAATAAGGTGTATGGCCGTAACTTTGATTAGAGAAAATGCCCTTTACAAAGATTTTCTTCCTTTATTATTCATTTTTAATAGTTATATAAGGAGAAGATGCCAACAAGATACCATACCAAAGCTGAACTTTCACCTCTCACCATCACAGTCGATTACATAGAAACAAATGGTGCAGATAACAACAACAATAACAACAACACCAGCAACAATGGTGCTAACAACAACAACAATAACAACAACAGTAGCAACAATGGTGCTAATAACAACAACAATAACAACAACAGGAGCAACAACAACGGTATCCTTAACAGTACCAAAAATTTAAAAGGAGTAGAGCAAGTTACAGACTTATCGTAAGCTACCTGATCTAAAACTAAGGGGTGGATACTCTAACATTTTCTGGACAATTACTAGTTGTACGCCCATGGATCAACACTGAAACAAAAAAAAACAAAAAACAAAAAAAAACGTATATAATAACTTAACCTTTGCATTTGCAGATGGGAGAGAAAGAGCGGAAGGACTCTGCCACAATGTGATATACAGAGTGAACACCCTTAAAGCTGATTGCTCTGTTGTTCCCATGTAGCAACAAATAAAATGGCGTTGATTTATCAAGGATATGAAACGGTTTATGTGTAAATAAAGAAAAGGAGAGGAGATAAAATAGATTTCTAGATTACTGGTTTATCATATCGCTATAAAATAAAAGAATTAGATTTTTAATTATTTCTGTTACATAAAAATAGTTTAATATACTGTCTGTGCTAATGTTTGGTTACACTCCAAAACAGAAACAAACTCAACCAAAACAAGGACTAAAGTAAACTCAAATGATCAACAATTTAGGTGAGTAATCTATTTTCTAAAGCATTACAGCTAGTTCTTGAAACCTTTTATCTGTTCTCCAATTAGAAACAAAAATTAACTCTAGGAGGCATAAGACGATGCAGGTTGTCTTTTTTTTAAATGTAGAGTTCAAATAAGCTTGTATGAATGAAAATACAATTATCTATATTCATAAATTTACAATATGTACAAAACCTAATACACTGTATTTGTATTTGCTTAGTTTTTTAATTAGGTTTTAACAGCACACATAAAAGAAAAGTTAAAAAGTATATTTCCTTTTTTTTGCGTCTTGTAAAACGGCACTTTAAAAAATGTTGAAATATATAATAAAGATCTCGGCAGTTTTCATTAACATGGGAGAAGTAAATATTGTATGGTGGTGGGCTGATTATTTTAATGCAGATGCTCTTCAGTTCAAAGGTCATGAAAATATAAATATCATCATAGGTAAACTCTTGTGGAAAAAAAAGCAGTTTTAGTTCACACAATTTTGCTTCATAAAATGTACTTGAAATAATAATCGATTGAACATCAAATCAGTTTTGTGCTATTGGAGTATAGCCCTAAGCAGATTTTAAATATCCTTTTTCACAAAGTAGGTATATATTTTCAAAACATTAAAACAACTTTTTTTCTTAAAACAAAGAAAAAGCCCTCTATACTGAGGACCAAAAATGATTTTTCTTGCTTCCATTATGAATAAACAACACAGGATAATAAAAAAAAAACGTATACTTTTGACAAAAAACTGCCAATATTTGTTTTCCCTAGGCTGGAGATTAAGGCATATTTTTGAAACAAAATGAAACCTTACCATACTACATGGTTTTTCGTCAGTACCAACATTACTCATAAAAAAATTAAAAACATTTGTTTGACTCTTCCTCTTCAGGTCACTCAAATCAAAAGAACCAAAAGATGACAATAATTCTGACAATGCATTTTTCTGAGTTTTCTAAGCTTTGAATCTTCAATAAAAAAATGAAACAAATTTCTACATGACATTTTTTTTTAAATAAGTAGGAACAAAAATGGCTTAAGCATAGGACAATTTTTTCATTCCAAATTTAAGAAATCTACATTTATATACCTTTTATTGTAGTACTAACTTAAAAAGAAATGTACTGCCGCATTCTTCCGGACACTGCACAATGGTTGTGTTTGTTATAGTATCAATTGCGAAGAAATGATACACTTTCCTTATAAATGAACCAAGCTTTTATGGCTGTCTTGCATGGCAGCTTGGTAATATTACATTATCAAAATTATCTTTGTGAAACAGTGAAAAAATATAATATGGCTTATTTGTCTTGCCTATAAGGTGTATGAGTAGGAAGTCCAAAGTTCCTTGTAGTAAGAGACAAGACCACTTTAAGGTACACTTTTTCAACATAGTTTATACCACCAATTTGTAAAACTTTTTGCCAAATATTGATAATTTTATAATAAAAAAAAAATGTTGACGCTTGGAATCTTGGAAATATGTCTTGTTCAAAACAGCGACGACCTTGGAAGCGAAAATTGGAGATATCAGACTCATTCACTCTAGACATGAGACACTCAGGCTTTGATAAATACAACAATGATGTTTTAATAGGACATGAATAAGGAGAACACAAATTATATACTGAGAAAATTCCTGCTGCGGATAAAAAGTCACAACCATCTGGAACAACTAACAGCAATAATGTACGTCAGTGAATTGTTGTAATATACATGTTGTAACAATAAAATTATGGCTTACTGAAACTGAAGCATCAGAGCAGGCTTTGAATGACAAAATTTCTAAGTTTCTAAACAACTTGGAAAATCACAACCCCCATCACTAAGCAAAACAAGCATCAATACTTGCTGTAGCATTAACACACGTGTAAGGCAGGGTAGGTGATCAAAGCCACAAAAAGCAGTAGCCTAGGAAAGCAACACTTTACAATCTAACAAAGATTTCACGCATGGAAACATAATGCTTCTGTTTTCATTCTAAACAGGTCTTTACAGAGTTGAGCAATTAATCTTAAATAAATTTTTAGAAAAACATTTTAGTCCGTTTCCAGAAAATGTATACGGTCAGGTTTTTTGAAACGTCAAAGTTGGGATATAATACAAGTGTGCTAATGTCTCAATAACTTTTGTGAAGATAACTACCAAAAGCTATCTTTTGTTGACACAGGCAGTAGTGATTTCACAGGAAATTCCTTCAAGCTGACTAAATCCAGATATTGGATACTGGGCTTGAGCTTGGTTTGCAACAGAATCAATGGATGAAGGAATAGCTAACCAGGCACCACCTCCCTCCTTAAACTCTTCAAAAGTGGACTGGACATATTTTGAGAAATCTAATACACCCATGTTTCCCCTTTTTTGCCTAGATTGAATGGCAAAGACACAATTGTGAAAAAAACCCATGAAAATCACAATGTCCAATGACTAAATAAGAGGCAAAGTAAGCCTAAAAAATGACATTGTCAGGTCAAAACATTTCAACATTTCTCTGTTAAGATAGTGTAAAAACATAATTTTATGCAACAATACTTGTTTGCTTTTAAATACTGTATTTTTATCGAACCTAAAAAAATATATACCTATTAGGGCTACAAGGTGTCTTGCTTCCATCTTGCTTTTCAACTGTTCAAATCTCAACTTCAACACAAAAAGTCACACTCTTAGTCTTAAGGTCTTAAGTTTTTTCCCATGACTAGGAACAGGTTGCCTTTAGAAACATACCAAGCTGTTAAAAATTTGCATGGAAGCTGAGTTTTACGAAGTAATCTATCTTCTGATTTCAGACAAACTGAAGGTTGACAGTTTGTTAGTAGTAGAGTTATGCTGAGTCCTGTTGCACTATGAAAAGGAGCTTTAATGTCACTTAAAAAATCTATAATATTATAATTAGAATGTAACATGTGGGAATCCAAACGACCGAAACGGTCAAGAAAGTTACAATAATCTTCATGATACTTTTTACAATTTGCAAAACAAAGAAATGGAAAAAACAAAGAAAACCTTTAAATCAGTGGTAATATACAATGGTTAAAAAAAAGCAACTATTAAAACAGAAAGAAATAGAAACAGTTAAATTGGACAATGAAATATTACACAAAACAGCTTGCTGTTTCAATAAAGCAGTCTATAACGCTCTTGAAACAATTCTTCACCTATACAATAAAACTGTTTTAAAAGCTGATTCTGTTACTTGTAGCATTTGTAACATATACTACCTTTTTTTTTAGAGTTATGAAAACACAACAGAAACAATTTGAGGCTGAAAAAGTGAGGATGATGAACTATTTGATACATCTACATTACAATGAAATAAGATCTACATAAAATAAACTTTATCATAAGACTTCCAATATAAACAAGAAGTAACACCGAGTTTCTAGGATTGAATACTATCTGGTAGTCGACCCAACTGGAGCTTCCAAATCTTAGCTCTATACGAACATATCAATGCAGTTTGCCTTGATTGGTAGGATATTGTTCAGACCTACCAACTGACTTTGCCTTGCTTTTGCGGTATGTGTAAAGACATAGCAAAGAATAGTGCGTTGCTCGGCTATACTTGATTTTATGCAAAAGAAACAAACCCAATCCATATTTTATAAGTCTAAACCATAATTTATCGTAATGTTTAAATTATTTATTTCCTTTCTAGTGCTTTTCCTTTGTTTTCTGGTGCGAAATTGAAACTGAACTGCCGCAAAAATGAGCCATAAGTGATCTAGTCTAGATCTAGATTTTTTTTTCTAATGCGTCCAAAAGTGGGAAACCCATTACGACCATGAGTGAAAACAGGCTGAATCCTTTAAGAGGTACCGGTAATTCATCGTTTAAAAACCAAAACAAAACAAAAATTTCCTTCGTGTAACAATAGGTTTTTGGAAAAATATTGGGTAATATATATACACAAGAGTTTCGGGGACTTATCTACAAGTCTTAAGATTTTTCTACTGACTAGTCCTGAACAGTCAAATTAAAATATTCTACTATTAATGGTTAAACAACATAAATTTTTGAGCTTTCAAATGTCTTTAACTGCAATTACACTTTTTTCAACAAGGGCGATTTCATTTAAAAAAAAATATATTAATGTTAGAATAAAAGCAAAACAGTTGAATGGAGAAAAACTATGAGTTTGAAAAGTTTTTCTGTTCATTGGATTTTCTAACAACAGAAAAACTGGAAGAAGCCATGAAACAACTGCAACAAATAATTTAGGAGCAAAAAAAATATAAAACGGATATACAGAAAAATTATGTTGTTCAGTTTTTCTATAAGTGCTTATGCTCTTGGTAAATTGCTTCTTTTCCTTTCAATTTCTCGACATTTTACTCTTAGTTCTTATTTATTCAAACTAACAAATTTTGTAAATCAGAAAAAAGGCAAGTTTGAATGCCTCACTTCATTATAGGTAATGGGTAATCTTGACATGAATAAACTGAATCAGTAATATTAAAATTATTCTGTGTCTCTCAGTCTGTTTTTACATGGTCACCTTAACTAAAACAAGATCTCACATAGAAACTTTTTAACTACCTTATACATTGAAATATTTCCTGCTTTAAAAAAAAGGAGTTGGAACAAACAAGATATCAGCTAACATTGTCTTGTATCATTCAGATTAGTTCGCTGATGGGTTTGTGTGAATATTTACAATGCCTTGCAAGCATGATGAGCGTGTTGGAAGATTGCGAGTAATTATCAAGAAGTTTGTTTACTCTTTCTTTTATCCGTCACGCTCAACTTCAAGCCGCAACAAATGAGTTTCGTGTGTTGGCTTTTGCCATTGTCTTCTTGATGCCGATACTGGGCTCATAATACACGATGTACGCCAACTCAAGCAGTGATGCAACGATGAAGATGAAAAACAAGCCGGAGATGACCAGCTCAACAATGACCGTTGCAAACGCAAAGTCGAGGAGGTCTGAACTGCAGGTGGGCGGGGGCTGCACTGGTCTCGCCTTCACGGGCTGGACATAGACTGGCTCCAGGAGAGGGTAGGTCGGCGTCACCTCGGGGGCATCGAGTTTCACGGTGCGCTGGGCCATCACTGTTGACTCTAGGGCAGGGGTGGACAGGTCTGCGCCCAGTTGTTCTTGGAGGTCGTTCCTGGCACGAATGACACATACACTGCCTGTGGGAAGGAAGAAGAATAAAGTTAGGGTTTTGGAAATTAATTTTTCTTTTTGCTACATTTTTCCTAAAATTGCTTGCATTGTAAAAATGTTTCTCCAATTGCATTAAATTAGCGGTGTAATCAAATTTTTTGGCTGTCAAAATAAAATGATACAACTGTTCGCAGTCCGTACCTCCCTATGTCACCTAACTGGTGGCACTGCATGATTGGAGACAGTCATCTTGATGTGAATGAAAGATTCATTTCAACCCACTGAAATATGCTATCAATGCTCATGAACCCCAGATGTGGGACCCCACTACCTTGACAGGGTGTTTTTAAAATGGACCATTTTCGCAAACAAAAAAAAAAGAAGTTTTGTTTGTAAAAAACGAGTACACTTTTTAAGCAGCAACCACAAATCTACAACAGATAGGACCAGAAAATGACTTTGTGTTGTATTTGGACACTTTTTTACTTAGTTCGCATTGCAAATATTTTAAGAGTGAAATCAACATTTTGGAATGCAACACCAAACCGAAAAATAGCTTGTTAGGACAACAGAAATTGGACAACTCATTCTGAAATGGGTGGCCTGTTGGTGGCTGTTCTGTCCTACGGCACTGAAATCAGTGACAATAATATATACATGACATCACTATGTTAAAATACAAGATTAGGTTTTGGCAAGTACTTAATCTAACTTTCAACTAAACATAGGATTTTGTAATCTTTGCTTAGGTTGTCTCTCTCTACGTTTTGTGCCACTGGTTTCTCATTCTCTGTTCTGCTCACCTGCTAGCTGCAGCACGATGTGAATGAAGAAGTAGAACAGAACCAACAGGTGTAACGGGGAAACCCGATCATCCCCTTCGTCCTCGCCCTGGTGCCTACACTTGAGACAGACAAGCAGGAGTGCAGCCAGGAAGACCAGGAACAGCGCGCCGCTGCTGGCCATGTAGATTGGGACAAACGGATCCAGGTCGCAGGAGCCGATGTGCATGGAGCCTGATACAAACAATTAAAATAAAAGGCAATGACGACAATACATAGGTGAACCACGCTGACATTAAATTACTTCTAATAATGTAACATTGTAAGGAATTACATTATAACAAGGCCTGGAAAGAAACTATAACCCGGCAATTATTGTTGCATGATGTGCTTTGTTTCTAGTATGGGGAATGAGAGTAGAGCACAAATTGTCGTTCCTATTGTAAACTCCCTATTCAAAGTCAATTGCTTGCAGGAGACTGAGAACGATAATTGTGTGCTCTATTCTCATTAATAAATTAGGAGTGGGCATTTTTTCTGTATTTATTCACTCTAAATGACTTTGGTTCAAACAATTTCGGCCGTACGGAATATAGTGTGCACTGTTAGATTAATCTCTATGCCGTCCCTATGCCTATTAAGAATACATTGAGCCAAAAAATTTAACATTTATACAGCTTGGAAAAAAGACAGAGATGGGGTGAGAATGAGGGTGCGAGGTTGGAGGTAGTTATAGAAAAAGAGGCGGAGAGACATAATGCGCAGATAATAAGTCACATGACCAGGAACGGGTGAACGCCATTGGCAGATTATGTTGAAGATTAAGGAGAGAACCCTAATATTATTCTATACAAGAACAAGAAAATAAGGCAGGTAAACAGACAGGGGGGGGGAGGCAGTTCTAAGGGAGATAGAGAACAAACAGAATAGCAAGAAATATCGGTGTCTAGCGAACACTGCAGAACAGGGGGGAATTTAAGTCTTAATACCACGACTGGTGTGTTAAGTTAATGGTAGCCTTAAAAACAATAGTCAACTCCGACTTCAGTCAATCTCCAGAGGACATAACTAATAGGGGATTTTAGTTTATTTCCGGAACTGGAACTCATTTAAAAAATCAAAAACAGGAAGTTCCAGCTGGGGGGGTTCAACTTTCAATCACTGCCCAATGCTGCTACGCATACTGCTAGATCTCTATTAGAGCGTGATAATAGCCTAGCTCTACATGTACACCTAAAATGGGGCAATTACTGGTTTTAAAGCACAAAAAGTACATACATGTATGTTTACGTTAGATTTGTTGCTTCATTGTAAATTTTACAGGCCTACTTAAGAACCTTTATCTCAATTTCTCCCCCTAGGATAACAGGACGACTGAACAACTTTTTTCTCCGTTTTCTTTTGCTGGAAAAACATTTGGTTCTCTTATGACTTTTTGCAGCTCGGGGAACTTTATAACTTTTCACGGAATATTCTTATTTAGAATATTCATAACGTTTTTGTTACGAATTAGAATGAAAACATCTAGATCTAGTATCATGACTACATCTAGACCTAGCATAACAAAACACACCCCTCCCAACGGCTGCGTGCTGTATTTTCAGCCTTCCCCTGACTGGCGGCTGCCTGAGGATTCAGCTGAGTAGAGCATGGAGGTGTGTTGCAAATGAGGGGTTTTCATTGGCTGGAAATGCGTGTGTTGGTTCTGACAAGTGGCAGGTCCGTCGCACTTACCGACTTGAATGTTTTTATAGGGTCATGTTCAAATGGGTGGTTTCCATGCCAAAACAAACATGTAAACATTTCCGAAGTCTTACGTAATAAAGAATTTGGCTCAATATCATTCTGTTTTTCTACAATGACATTTTAAGATTTTTTTTTATTATACATCAACTTAGATGTAAAAAGAAAACGAGTTATGAGCGAGTCCTTGTTTAAGTTAATATTTCTCCATGGGCCACACGTACAACTGAGTCAAGGTAACTGAAAAAAAATTGACTTTCGAAGTGACTTGTGCTTGAGAAAAAGTGCAATTACATAATTATATCACTATCTTTTAAAACAATTTTTAGACATAGCGCTAATGGTTCTGACCTATATCTCACTAGGGTCACGTGAGTCTTAGGAAAACTCCAATCTTTTTTACCTTCCGACTTCAACGCACTTTTTTGTGTAGCACAGTGGTAAAAAAACATAACGCACATAAAATAAAGCGCTCTTATAGCACTCTTAATACAAAATTCCGCACGGACAGTGGTAGATATTATAGTGGTGGGAATAGGTCGGAACCGCTATGACTTGCTGACTCTTTAGTTTACGAGATTAACATAGACAAATATGAAAAGAATTAACCAACCAGTGACAATCTTGGCGAGGATAAGAACGATGAAGATGAGTACGACGATAACAACGACGGCAGCGATTCCTGAAACAAAAAGGAAATATCATTAGCCTGCCCAATTATTTCCCACCCCACCTCTACCCCTCTTTCTGTCTCCCCCTCTCACTCTATCTCACTACCTCATACTCTTAGTTTCTTAGTCGTACTGTCTCAGCCATTTTATCCTTGTCAATATCCAATAGCCTTGCTTCTATTTTTTCCCCACACTAATTTTGACCTAGAACTAGAACCGTTTAAATATAGCCATTTGTTATGTAATATACAAGTTTATTTCCTTCAAAATAAAAAAAATCAAGATGTTAATGAGCAAGACGTATGAGTTTTCTAACCTCTTCCAGGGCGTACAATACAGTCTTTATAAAATTAATGTTCAAACTCATTGTGACAACTTTCCGACTTGAGCCTGATTTTTCCTGTTCATCTCACAGGTCACGTGACGATTGATATAACACTAATGATTTCTGCCTTCTCCTCTAGCCCATATCCGTGAGAGATTCCGCACGCCTTGTGTGGCAGGATGGTAAAAAAATTGCAACGTTTATATGGACGCTATTAAAACACCCACACTGTAGAATTAGCGGTGATCACGTGGTAGTCATGGCTCGGCATCATGTTCACGCCAACTCGAGCTTCAATGGTGCTGAAACGTTCCAAGTTGCATCAGGGCCTTGAACTTTTTAAACTGATCGACGCCAACCAAACCGGCTATCTCAGATTTTGCTCTATGGTGACCTTCATCTTTATATTCTATGAGACCTCTTAGATTACAAAAGGAAAAAAAAACAGGGAAAGAAAATAATAAAAAATTATCTAGCCTCTAAGGCTTACCCATTCCTTTGGGCGTTTTGACAAAGCGCTTGACGAAGGCCGAGCTGTGGTCCCAGGACGTCCGCGTGTCGTCTGCGGCCAGATCTGCTACAGATGGCTCACGACAGTCTGGAGTGCTCGCCCTTGAATCGACTGTCATGGCCGTCATTTCTGTGGGCTCTTCATCCCTGGAAAGTAAAAAAACAACAACAAATGACCGTGACAGTTATAAATGACATCTGCTCCATGAATTACACACTATTCCAGGGCTTGAAATAGACCGCGGCACCGCGGCAATTTGCCGTGGTGCCCTTGCAATTTGCCGTAATGCCCTCGGAATCAGAGGGTCAACCGCGGCAATTTTTGCCGTGCCCTTGTTTTGTTATGTTGAAAATATAATATACCAGTAATTACATAACTTCGGGTGACCAACAAAAACGGTGCCAACCATCAATTCAGTCGAAGTACAATTGACCTTTATAATGCGGTCTTCCGTTGAGACAGGGTTCGGTCTCTCGCCGTGTCTTGTGCCTCATCAGTTCCGACCTTGACCGATCGTCCGTCGGCTAGACCCGCGGTGAGCGAAGTTTCACGAATGCAGTAAGAGTTGTTATTGATAGCGGTAACGCATAGATCTAAAGCCTACTGTCTTGAGTGTCTTCTATGTGTTCCCACACAAGCGTTTTTATCGATCAATGCAAAGTGTCGCCGACGCATAGTGATGGTGGGTAGGAGTGTATGCAAAAATGATAGGTCTACAAGCGAGCAGTAATGAATGAAAGTCCGTTACCAGCTGGACGGGGAATTTCTTGGAAATGGCAAGGGCCGTAACGCATCTCGAAGTTTTGTGCGTTTTGTTTTACACAAAGTATTCTACGTTTTGTTTTACACGAAGTTTTCTACATTTTATGCTACACGGACCAAGAGCCACTTTACCGCGAAAGCAAACGAAGGGATCTGGGTCAAAGCACCGAAAAATGGCGAGAAATTTGATGCACTTTCCATTAAATGCTAAGATTTGATACAATGTAGATCTACGTGTACTTCACACGAGTACCGTATTAATGAACTCAAATAACTGACCATACCAATATTGGGCTACGAAAGGAGATCCGCTTATACAAGAGATCTAGATCTAGTCATATTATACTGC
>BMAT01009598.1:77458-94759 GCA_019649035.1 Elysia marginata | reverse complement strand
GAGGGTGTGGAGGGTGGGTAACTAAATCATACAGACAAAATAGTACAGACAGACAGACAAAATCAAAACAATAAATAATCGTGCAGCCTGTTATAATGTTTAAAGGTAGGAGTACGAGCATCTTCTTTCATAAAGGCATAAAGGGAAGAATAGTTTTTAAACCTGGTGAATATTGTAGCGATGGGGAATGCAGGCGGTTGGGTTATCAAACAGGGGTGGAAGACAAGAGAGAAAGAATGAGAGAGAGAGAGAGAGAGAGAGGGGGAGGGAGAGAGAGAGAGAGAGAGCGAGCGCGAGAGAGAGAGTGTGTAACTGAAACATACAGATTTAAAAGCAAGCAGCTAAAAGACACCTGAATGTACGCACCGACCGGGAATGCGATTTCAAGAGAGAATTAGAGTAGCCGTTCTTGGCTGAAAGGCGGCCAAAGCGTAAGCGCATTTTTTCTTCTAGTTTTCATTGTTTTGTTTCCTTCGAACTACTTAGTTTTGCCTTGATAATTTATCATTTTTCACTTTCACAATTGAAAAAAATAAACCATCATACTTTTGTAAGTCGAACACCTCAACAGCCAAAGCAATATCTGTTGTTTTTTCCACTGTTTTGAAAGCCTAAATTCTCTATATAACTATGGTTGTGGCATATTGACTCTTTAGGCCTACTACGCGCTTTTAATGTTTCATTCGTATTTTTCTTTGTAAAACTAAAAGCTTAATGCCTACTTCAGCCATTTTGTTTGGAGTGGAAGAGAAAAGGAAATATTATAAGCGACTGATTGCAGCTATTCAAGCAAACCGTTGCATGACTTATGAGAATGAACCCACACTGGTTTTATTTAGAGCTATCTCGATCTCGTCAGTTGGCTCTGGATTAGCATAGCAAATACAATGGCTACATTTTGGCGTTAAAAGAGAAAAAGGTATTGTACCTTTGAAGGGAAAAATTTTAATTTTATTGTTAAAAACCTTTCAGTTTCTAGATCTATAATTATGTTATGATAAACATTTTGCATGTGGGCCTAAAACTTTAGCAGCTTGTTTTAGTCTCAGCGAATTAGATTTTTCAACGTTGTCCATAACGTATCTAGCTATTTTTCTCCCTTATCCATTCAAGAAATATTAATTTTATTTATTGTGTTATTGTTATGTATACCTGCAACGTGTCAGTAAAGTAGGAAAGACCTGTCTAACAATAGGTGTGGTTTATTATTTATTTTGTAATTATGGCAATTTCATATAGACTCTATATTAATGTACAATACAACACAAATACTTCAAATAAAAGCAAAGATAAAAAGAGAAGCCGCAGGTTGCCGTTGTTAACGTTGAAAAAGACGACGTAGCTTAGATAAATTGAGTGTCTGTTCGCAAAATATGCTAAAAATATTACAAATCTTCGCAGTTTTTCTTGGAATGGATCAAGGTAGTTACACTTTAAGTTATAAGCCTCAGTGAATTTTAAAAAGCTGCATTCTTTCGTTGATAACGCTGAGAAAGCATTGTTTTTTAGGTCTTGTGTTGGGCACGACCTTTCAAACAGGAACAACAACTCTTGTTTTCCCGCTAATCTCATTCCCGATACACACCGAAAAATGAGAAAGAGAAATCAGTTAATTGGTTATAATGATAAACGGAGGCATGTGAGGAAAAAGAATGGAAAAAAGAGAGAGAAGAAAGGCAGAGAAAGTGGTAAAGAAAGGGATTGAAAGCGAACAGAAAACACCTAGAGAGAGAGAAAGAGTAAGTGAGAGAAAGAGAGAAAGAGAAAGAGAGAGAGAGAGAGAGAGAGAGAGAGAGAGAGAGAGAGAGACAGAGAGACAGAGAGAGACAGAGAGAGACAGAGGGGGAAGAGAGAGAAAGAGAAAGTTGAATATATTATTGGTTGGCCATGTGCCTATAACAACTGGACATATAATCATATAGTACAAACAAATATTAATGATGTGCTTTATAAATAAATTAGTCTCTCCAATAAAACCAGTAGGAAATATGATATATAGAGCCTTGTACAGGTTATATCAATTGCTTGTCATGAACACCTATCAAAGTACCAATCAAAACAATACGTTATTGAACAGAATAATAAGTGGTTCTATCAATGATCTAGAAGGATTTGCATACAATTCTGTAAGGATAAAAAATGGTCAAAAGTTCAGTAATTCGAATGAAAATATTATGGGTTTATAAAACACATCGTATGGCTTATTAATATATAATACAATACTTTGCATGTTCTTTCCTCTTTTCTTAAATGCTAAAAGTAACAGCGTTGTGACATTTGTACAATTATTAGCGTCGGTTAGCAACTTACCCAACTCAAAATCAGAGACAAATCATGCACTAAAAATGTTGAGATTTTTACATCTGACCGCATACTAGGCTGCACAAGAAGTTAGCATATAAAGTTCAGTGTCTCCATCTTTTTTTTTTTTTGCACATAGGGTATAAAGTGTCAGCATTTGAAGTGTATTTCAGTCTATGGAAATTTGTTGGTGAGAATCCTACTTTAAATTTATATAAATATATCTAAATGATCTGAATATAGACATAGACAAATATTTTTCTGGTTCGAGTACTTTTTTAATACCATTACAGGAATGAAACCGATCGCTTTCAATAATTTTGCCAACCAGTCCTGGTAGAAGATATCTTTAGCTCGTTGTTTGAACTCTGCCAGGAATCCTTTTTTTTGTAACCAATACCCTGAGATACCCTGGCTACACCAAAGCCATGATAGCACATGATCATGCTTGTGTATCACTAACCCCGTTAGATATTCCGGTTTTTTTTGGAAGTGAGTCGGCATAATAGTATAATCGCTTGGTGTGCAATAGTGATTTCTAAAAGTTTCAATAACCTCAGCCGATATTTTAACATTAATTTAGTCATGGTTTTAGTTTTAACGTGTAACTCCCAGTCTCGCCATAGACAATGAAATTAGCAGTTAACGTAGATACAATATTTTGAGATATATATTAAGCAAAAGTATGGGCCTTTTCATTTTCTGTCATTGCTTTAATCCACCAAACTTTGGCACCAAAGAATGAAAATTTTTACATTTAAGGATTTGATGAAGGCAGA
Organism: Elysia marginata; assembly: GCA_019649035.1. NCBI lineage: Eukaryota > Metazoa > Mollusca > Gastropoda > Plakobranchidae > Elysia > Elysia marginata. The sequence goes on along the minus strand of BMAT01009598.1, from coordinate 91,679 downwards.
GAGGTCACGACAGTTTACCTTGTCAAGATAACGCAGAATTTCAAAAACAGGTCTCTTCGCTTTTGTTGTAAATGTAACATGAAACTGAGGTTAAAGCTAAGTCTAGTGATGAACTCTCAACCAAGGTATGTAGAAGAGTTAGCAACTTTTATGGGACTGTTCCATGAACTTTATAAAGTTCTTTAAGAGTAGTTCCCTTAGGCAATGGTGAGTTTTTGGGCTTAGATTTAACACAATAGTTATTCCAGTAAATTACCTCGCCCATTGAAGAGTTCGCAGGTGAGCCCACATTTTGAATTTTACACACCAGAGAGAGACCTTTTGTCCTGAAGCACTCCCGTAGGCTCAGAGCCGTAGTGCCATTTTTCATGACGTCCTAAATGACCACCTTTCTTAATAAAAAAAAAGACGTTGATTTACAGTTAGATCAAACCGATCTGACTCTGAATTTTCATTGTTCAGGTAATTTTGCCGCCCGACATCAGAACCGGACAAAAAGATTAAACACCAATAGGAGTAAAATGAACAATTTACGTAATCCAAGCACGATTTTTGTATTATAATTTATTCGCCTCTCTGGGTCACATTCGTCACTAACTCATTTATAAAGAAGGAGAAGAAGAAGAAGAACAAGAAAAAGAAGAGAGAGAGAGGGTGAGAGAGAGAGGGTGAGAGAGAGAGAGAAAGAGAGAGAGAGAGAGAGAGAGAGACAGACAGACAGACAGACAGACAGACAGACAGACAGAGAGAGATTGGCCTTTTAATTCCACTGCTGGCGGGGTTGATGGTCTGAATGAATCTGCTTTCTCCTGAAATTCCTGTCACTCGCCTTCTCTGGCTTGATGTGAAACTCATGCTCGTCTAGCGCAATTCCATCCACCCACCCTCAATTTGCAGCAGTGTTATAGGGCATACGATGATTTATTGTTGCCTATGGCATGATTTATCTGTTGCTTTATATGAAGTAAATGAAAAGAAATTTGATATAAAAAAATAATACTGCACATCGTTGGATCTAACTATTTTGGACCTTTACTATGGCAGCCAATGTGGTTAGGCCCTTAGTCTGTCTTCCATATGTATGTCTTCAATGACGTTGAATGCTCAATTCACGTAACTCGTATGTTATACTCACAATAACTATCATTGGCAGAACAGTTAAACTGGTGTGATTTTTTTTTGCTTTTACCTAGTGACAGACCAATGTAAAAGGATGTAGCTGAAAAACAGGGACATTATTTATTTGTTTCAAAATATTCGGTCCACATAGGCACCTGTGCACATTTAAACTTCAAGCTTTGCAAAATATGTAGTTTCTTTCTTGACCAGCAATTATCCTTATATTAAACCTTTTTATGTGCCGCTAACTTTTGACAGTTATTTTCTGGCTTAGCGGCACTGCTCCGGTTGAAATTATATGTTTTAGGCACTTGATTAACAATCTTAAAAAAATAATCTATGTATTAACGCCACAGAGCACAGGTTTAGTGGATTTTAGGCGCTATACAAGTGAATAATTATTATCATGAGTGGAAAAAACCTTAAAAATCCAAGTCATTAACGACTACTTAGGTCTACTAAGTTAGCTGACTTAGGGGCAGTGTGGCAGAGTGGTTAGCGCGACAGACTCGAGATCTGGAGGTCGCGGGTTCGATTTCCGACCATGCCATGTGCAATTGCCTTGGGAAAGCAATTTACTCTAACTTTCCCCTGTAAAATGAATACCCAGCTACAGGCAATTCTCGAATTTGTGATATGCTCCTGCAACACCCTGCATGTGGGTTAAATTTACTTAAAATGGCCTTTAAAATAATGCACAAGTTTCCTGAGAAATCAGTGGCACTGCTCTGTGGCGATACAGTTACGCTGAGTAACGAAGCCAATTTCCCGTGTAAAAAAAAAATTACATAAAATAAATCAGATAAATATTTCTTTTAGGCTATACGGGGTTGAATATGCGGGCATTTTTTATTTCGAAAGTAAAAACACGCAAATTTAGAGTAATAGGAACTGCTCACAAACAAAGCATTGTGTATAAAAGATTTTTATTTTTATTAAATTTCAACTGGCAAAGCAGGTCATGGTTTTCAAAATGCAAACTTAAACGCTGCAATTAGAGATATGGTGCCAAATAGCCGTGTGTGTGTGGGTTTTATGTATTCAGATCGGCTATTCCAATGACACAACAGCCTATGCGAGCTCCGGCATTCCCATTGGCTAAGCTGGCATCGTTACCTCCCTTGCCAAGGTCATCTTCCAACTCGTGGAGCTGAGATAGTGTAAAAGAGAAGAGAATAACAAATTTCAGATACAACGCCAACACTTTGAAATGGCTTGAAGGTGTAATCTTACATGCAACAGATTAAAGTAGACATCAGCTGAAGAGGTCTGCTAAAATGCATGCCTTCGGTATGTTTCAAAACCTCAAAATATACGAGTTCAAATGATGTAGTTGGTAATTTTGGCGGCACCTACAGATTTGAAAATCCATGACCCACGTTTTTTTTAAAATAAACGATAACTATACATTTTTACGCTTTAACTATTTATTCGATATTTTTTGCAGCCCAACATAGTTAATAATAATTGTCGATTGTGCGTACAAAACCATGTGATTTCGTCTGTACAGATAATCTTAATTGTTCCGATTATATTTAAATGGATATCCTCTAAAAGAGATGGCAGTTCCAGTTTATAGAACTACAGCAATCAACAAATAATATTTCATTTTTCTCGTTTTCATGACTTCTATTTTCCGTGAGATTGGTGATGTTCCTGGGCTAAAAGTGAATGGTGAAAATATAAATAAACTCAGGTATGCAGACGACACAGTACTTTTGGCTGAATCTGAAAATGATCTGCAAAACCTTGTTACTATAATAGAAGAGAAAAGTGAAAGTATGGTCTGATGATGAATACGAAGAAGACAAAAGTCATGGTAATATCAAAGACAGAACCACCAAAAGTTAATATCAAAGTGAAGGGGAAGTGTATTGAGCAGATTGAACAGTTCAAGTACTTGGGTCAACTTATCACAACAGATGCTCGATCCGACGATGAAATAAAGAGTAGGATAATAATTACCAAGAGCGCCTTCACAAAACTCTCTCATATACTAACAAGCAAGATTGTGGGTCTACTTACTAGATTGAGAGTAATGAATGCTTTGTATGGTCACCATTCCTGTATGCAAGTGAGACATGGACTCTCAATAAAAACACAGAAAAGAGAATAGAGGCCATCGAAATGTGGATCTATAGAAGAATGCAGAGAATATCGTGGAAGGAGAAAGTAACAAATAAAAAAAGTCCTGAAAAGTGTTGGATTGCAAAGGCCTAAACTCTTGTTGACCATTCAAAGATGAAAAATGAAATATTATGGTCATTTGAGAAGACATGATAGCATTCATAAAAGAATCCTGGAGGGAAAGATTGATGGAAGGCGTGGCAGAAGGCGAACAAGGTAGACCTGGCTGGGCGACATCCAAGAGACGTCCCAGATGAAAAATATTTATGTGTGAAGTGTGTGAGACGGCCCTGGACAGACGAAGATGGCGCACGACAGCCCACCTCGGAGACGGGATGGCACCGTCATAGTCATAGTCATTTTAATGATGAGATGTTAGGCATAGAACGTTTTAGAGCAGGTATGAACGTGTTAATCTGTTTCAAAGATGTTGTACCAGCGAGGAGTGTTTATAATTATTGAATACCACCAAACATGAAATTCAATAATATTTTCGGTTAAAAAAGCACAAAATGAAGAGACAACTGCCTTGATGTATTTATGATGAAGGATAAGTTAAAGCACATAAAAACCGAAAAAAATACAATTTTATTGAAAACGTTGAGAAAAATTCGACCTGAAAAAATGATATATTAAAACAATAATTGCTTACATTGGGGAAAAGAAATGAGCCATCTTTCATAAACCAAGATTGCAGATAGGTGCAATGCTCGGCAGCCTGACCGCATGCCGGACATTGAACCGTGAGTAGATATCACAAATCTCTTCATTTAACATAACAGTTTAGTTGGGCCGACCCAAACTCTTATATTTCTCCATAAGATCTAGCAACTTTGTTATCATTCTATGAAAAACTCGTGCCTTACTTACAGTTGGCTTTGACGAAATGACATCACTACTAGCCATCTTAGTCTATTTTTTTAGGCGTGGGCTTTTATGAAGATGATACTTGCTTGTATTAAAGACTTAAGGTTGCTGTGCGTTTAGGTATGCGAAATGCTTGAACATTACATGCTTAAACGTGCTTTTAAAGCGACCACTTCGTTCACTTTATAAATTAAAAAAAAACTCACAGGTCGCTCCAAAAAGGACATTTAAAAGCCCAACTCCTCTCCTTCTCCCTCATTTCTCTTTATCTTCGGTCTCCTCTTCCTCCTCTCCTTCTGACCGGCCCCTATTGGCCGAGACAGCATTCATTTTAATATCTCTCTCACCACAACTGCCCGCCCAATGATAGACTGTGGACCAAACAGTGTAGCCACGGGGTCGCTAAATGTTGTGTCTATACGGCCGTCTGCGGTCTGTTCAAGGTTGCCAAAATCACCAACATGCCTGGAAGAAAAGGCATTATATTAATCATTTTAACATAAAAAAGTTCATTTGAGCGCATGGAGCGGCGTGTAAATGATAATCGGACATTCATCATATCGATCTTTATCACAAGGACAATAACACGAGCTGGTCTCGTGAATCAGAGATTTTTGTTTTCACGACCTAATTACTCAATCAAAGAGTAAATTATTATTACACTTACAGTACTAGAAGAAGTGTCCTTAGGCCTAGTCCCCAAAAGAAAAAAAAAATACAGCTAAGCTTGAATTTATTTTTTTTCGAAATTATATCTCACAAGAAAGCATAGAACTTCAGCAACATTAAGCAAAAAAACGATCGTAATTATATTTTTAATACTATAATAGTCATTTATTTCGTGATTTTTCAAAGAAAGGAGACTTAATCATTTTCAACATTTTTAAAGAAGTTTAAAATGCGAAAGTGCCCTCAGCTTAGAATGGGACTGGGGAATTTAAACCGGGTTTTGGGGGATTGGGGTAAACACGAACCAGCTTTACAGTATTTATGATCATAATTATGTGTGCAAACCTTTCTTCATCTTCAGGAGCGCCATGGTTTTTATCCGTAGGGTTGTAGTGACCACCTGTTGAGAGACAGCCGCCAGTGATATCCCCCCACTGGTGGATGTGAAAGCCATGTTTCAAGTTGTTACTGTCTTCTGCCAGAGGTTCAAGGCCAGAGATTTTCACCGTTATGAGAACATCATCGACGTCACTTCCCTGCCAGAGAACAACGAGACAGACTGGGAGATATTAAATTATATTTCAGTTCGTTTTGTTAAGTTTGCGATTTATTTCGTTTGTGTCTTTCTTACGCTAACCATACCAGGCCAATAGAGAAAGGGGGTGGGGTGGGGGTGGGGGTGATAGAGAATGAGACACTAGGAAAAAATAACTACAATACAACAGCACACGTCGCTAGACGAGAAAAAGGCACCCAAAGAAACGATACAGGCAGCAAAGCAAGCTCAATTATTTATTTCCGAGGGTTGGCCTGTCTACAAAAGTTGAATTTTCACTTCGGAATTGGTTTTTAAAGCCACAGTTACAGGATTAAAAAAATCGATTTACGATGTCCATGAATATTGTAACAATATAGATGCTAAATTGAGACTTGATGGCCTTTTATATACCCACCAAATCTCTCTTTCATAGTTTTGAAAAAGACATGTTGATAAAGAAAAAACAAAACAAAACTACTTACCCACACTACCACCCACCTTGTTCTTTAACATTTTTTGGTTGCCGATTGCTTCTTTCTAAGGGTTCCCATTTTCATTTTATTATAATAATAATTTCAGCGCAGTTAGGCCTAGTTCAAGAGCATTCTTGTTCCTCAAGATGGCCCGAGGTGATAAAGAATTACAAAGTTTATACATTTGGAAAAAAAATCAAGTAACGGTAAGTTCCGTTAAATTTGTACTCGTGAAATTGTTTTTCATACCTGATAGAAGCTGACTACACCTCCTACTGGACTGGTATCCGTTGGGGGCCGGATTAGACAGGTTGCACGGAGCCCCTCTGGTAAATAAAGTATTAGTTTTTTTTAATTAATGCATTAAATTTGTGTCAGTCTTTCTCTCTTTCTCCCCTCCCCCTCACGCCCCAATTTATCTCACTCACCCCCCTCCTCTCTCTCTCCTTCCCTTTCTTCACCCCTTTTGATACCATGTGTCCCAGCCCAGGAAAACCAGTGTATTGACACAAAAGCTAGCTTATAGATCGAGCTAATTCGAAATGAAAAATCGACTCCGGGTCACTAATACTAAATAGTGTTTAGCTAACCCTTACACCATTATCACCTTTTATAATTATTTTTTTTTTAAATGCATGCCCTAAAAAGCTATAAACATTTTCCCCTCAATAAATTTAAAATGGAAGCATTGCAACCAAAAAGGGTTCCCGATTTCTGGTTTATGTTACGGAAACCTGTCTGCTATATGTAAGATTGTTTCTCAAAATAGCTAAATATATTTGAATTTTTCACATTTTTCCACTTTTCAGTCTCAAAACACAAATCACTTGAACAAAACAAACGCGAAATTATTTCACCTTCTTCGTTTTATTCACATCTCAAGTTTCAGTTTCGTTTTGTCAAGACACATTAACACGACTATTAAACTGCGTAATGATTAATGTTTTAAGGAATAAAAGCCCACTCAGCGCCCCCCCCACCCGCCCCAAAGCTCCTATTTGCTTTCTTTGGCAAAGGAAACGGACATGGAGTACTTTTCATTTTCTGTTGTTTTTATTATACACAGTAACTACTTGTTGTGTACCAAAGGGCAGCTAATCAAAATCCGGCTTTAACACAACATCTTTGTTCCTTCAATTTTTGTGTCTTTTTAACATTCGTTTTCGTTCTTGCTCTTTCCAACTCTCCATTTTTTTACTCTGAATTTCATAACAGTCCTTTTAAGCATCTCAGGAAATATTATCGTGTTAAAACAAACGTAGAAGAAAAAAATCTTTTACTTCACCCTACTTTTTCTCTCGTTATGAGATAAAAACTTAGGTAAAAACACAATGATTTGCAAGGAGTCTCGAATTAGCACCAGAGTAATAGAAGAAAAAACAAAACAAGTTTACAAACAATACCTATAATTATAGTGCCTTTTCGAAGCATCAAATTAACCTCTTTTATGTTAAAATTTTCAGCATTATACCAATTGACTTAATTATGGGCACAAATTATTAAAAAAAAGGAGGTTTGGCAGATAAAAATCAATGCTTCAGTGGCCATTGACTAATGAGGATAAAATTTCTCTAAAATTAAACGACTAGCATAGTGGTTTAAGAAACAAGATCATTCATTATGTAGATAGGCAGAACAAAATATCAATAGATAAAAAGATAAGGTATACTAATGGACAGATATTTAGATAGTAAATATTCATCTTAATAATTCATGCATTAGTACAATGGTAAAGGGCTCAACATGGTCGGGGTGTGTTATATAGATAAGAGGATTATTTTGCTTCCTGATATTGTTGTTTATACACTTGTGTTTCCTGCTTCGTTGCACTCTTCAGTTGACTTTTTTCGGTGGCTACTGAAGAGTGCAAAAAAGCACGAAAAGCAAGGGTATAGACATTCAGATCAGAAGCAAGGTTATCCTACATAGTGTACAGTAAGTAGATAGACAGGTAGATCAATAGTTAGATACGTGTTATCCTTACAAGTACACCATAGAAGAAGTGCTCGGGTTTTCATAAAACTGAGCTATTATCTATTACTATGAATTGACTTCTATCCTTTTGGTCTTCGACATATATATTTCGTGTGAAGCCCTCGTCACCGCACACTCTTCAAGCAAGAATTTCGTCTTTGCCCATTCTTGATTTTTTTGTCTTACTGTTCAAATACATAAATTGCTTCCATCCTTACAAGGAGGTCGGAATTGAAAACCCCAAGATCATCAACGGGCCTAGGGCCCTCACCGATGGATATTGTTGTATTGTTATATTGTTGTATTGTTGTATTCTTGTTAAACTAAATGTTTTCTCCGGTGCAAACGGTTTAAGAAAAAAATTTCCTTTCGTTGTTTAGGCTAGATCTCATGCTTAAAATCGCGCACTCTGCAATGCAGAGGTTGGATCTTTTTTGTCTTTCTACAGTATGGGAGTGCATTTTCCAATATTTTCGGTGGTATGGTGTAATTTACGTCTGCATTCTTAAAATCCAAATTGTGCTCAATTAGGGCTGTGGCGGATTGTTTATGCTCTAGACGGAAAATGAAACGTATTGTTTATATCTCTCTTCAAATTGGTTTTCTATATTTCCTACCTAAAAGTTATGTGTTTGGGTTTTTTTTTCTCGTTGTTTTCTAGTGTGACGGTTGCTTGATTAATCAAACCCGCTTGCAGGCATCTGCATTTGAATAAATATATGTAGGTTTATTTTCCTTTGAGAAGACACTCAGTTTGTTTCTGCTGTGAAATCATAATTATAGATAGGCAGATAGATAAATACTCGTAGATAGATAGTTAGATAGATATGCAGACTGATAGAAAGGTAGAGAGATAAATAAATATATAGATAAGTACAATAAGAGTTCGACCTTTCTGAGTCCTAAAAAGAAGAGTTGAAGATTCACACAGAGAGATATACTTATATTAAACATATTAAATTGACATATGAATGTATACACTCAAAGATAAAAGAAACCATTAACAGAACAAAAATCCAATGCACTAAAGCGCTTGCTCGAGGGTTACGCCCTTTCTTTTCGGTTTCACAAAAAGCTCTACGGCTCATATATAAAAGGTCCTATTCTAATGATCAATAATTTTTAACGTCCTTGAGGTTCTGAAGTATAGCTGTGTATTCCTTTTACTTTTTTAGAACGGTATCGATAATAATAACCAAAGTTAAACTAAGCATTAACATTATGTTAATTTTGTAGAACGCTTACGGCGGGATCACCGTGCAAACCTTTGCAAACATGTATGTTTGGACAATCTGCCTAGTTTGCAACGCATCGAATTAAACGCTAAACACAATGATCTTTAAAAAAAAACAGCCCTGATCAATGCTTTCAATTAAAACTAGTAATTCTCGTCTTTCATCTTCACAACGTGACTCCAAGGCAAGGGTAGCCTGTAATTATCTTCCATAAATCAACGGACCTGGGTATGTTCGAAACTGTTGTACCTGAGGTGTGAGCGTGGGTAGCCAGCTAGTTCACTTCTGAGAGCCGAGAGAATATCATGTTTATTGGCCTTTTAGTCACATGCTCCCAAGTTGGCGTTGAAATAGAAACATTTTTTGAACATGCTAAGTTCAAATCTGTTTTTATAAAAACATTCTTTGGCAAGTACATCAATTTGATTTTCTTTTTAGTTCGGCCGAGACATTGGTTGCTAAGGGTGGAAGAAGTCAGTTTAGTTTAGCGCTGAAACTAATATTAACCATCCAGCTTTAATGTTAAAATGCTATTATTTTTTTACATTTTACACTGTTGTGTAATTCTATACTCAATCAAATTGTTTGCGCTGGGTGTCACTCAATTTCTAACATGACCATGGAAGGACGCTCTCGTGTCACGCTTTAGGATGACTATGTCTTTTTGATATACTAGCAAACTATCCTTTCCACACAGGGTGAAAATGAAAAAATTAACATTCTGAAGGAGCTTGTAACAAAATCCTGTAAAAAATCTTACCTTTTATTGTACAGATGAGTTAAAACTTGAATATAGCTATATAGCTATCTTTTACAGTTTTAGTTTATCTAAATGTATCTAGAAAACATTAGTTACATCGCCATTGCCTCTCTGTCTCTTTCTCTCTCTGCCTTTCTATGTCTCTGTCTTTGTCTGTCTCTGTCTTTGTCTGTCTGTTTCTCTCTCTCTCTCTCTCTCCCAAAGTCTCTTTTTTTCTCGTGCCACTGTTCATATTTCTGTTCCATCCCTCTTTCTTCCCCTATCAAGCTCTCATTATAAATTTAGACATAATGTTCACACATCTTACAATTATTTTTCTCCCGACCAATCCTTCCTCATCGGAAGTAAGAAACTTAAAGTTACATGATATGATTATGTCTATGCCTTTCGTAGTGTGAAGAAAACCCATCTAATAATATCATTTCGTAGAAGATTGATTCGCTCTGACAGTTTTAAAGTTCAAAGATAAAAAAAAATGCCTCGCTCAAGATATTTGATCTATCATATTGAAAAGGTGCGATATCCGATCCAATCGAATTAACAAGCCAAGTAACAGTTATCCGTCTGCTCTTGGCCAGACTACCTTTTCTTCGTGTTATTTGATTAACATAAGGCTAAATCGGGCAATAGTGTTGGCATCAGCATTGGAAATGAAAAATTATTGAAGTTTCATATACCTTTCATTTCTGCAGACTTTAAAGAAATTGGCCTTCCTCATTAGACGCCCATTTATGAGAATATATAACTGTATTTTTAAATTTTGTTATGCTGCTTGTTTTTGTTTGTTTGTTTTTTTTGTAAAAAAAAAGTATTCCATTAAAGTACATTACCATTCATTAGCATGCCTGTAAATTTTTGAGAGTCTAAAAATATGGCTTTTATACTCGGTTGCGCTTGCACCAAGATAGAGAAATAGACAGAGAGATAAAGAAAGAAAGAGAGGGAGAGACGGAGAGAGTGTGTGTGTGTTTGAGAAAGAGAGAGAAAGAGAGAGAATATTTCTCTTTCTTAAAATTTATCAAACTTTCTATATACTTTAAAAATCAAACAGCAGCTTATGCCATATTCAAGCTACATTGTAACCACTGAAAGTTTAAAACACATAATTATAAGATTCGTATACGAGATAACATAAAAATAATGTTAGACTTACCACATACACACCATGAAGCACCGAAAAGGAATATGGCTGTCTTCAACATAATTATTTACCACTGAGATAATAGTTGCATGTATAGATGATACCACTGGTGCTACACTAGTCCGGCGCTGACTAACAAGCAAACTGAAAGCAAAACACCTCTAAAACCACCCTCCGATAAAACTGTTACAGAAAAAATAATCAATTACTGCAGCCGGTCACTCTTAACAGTGTATAAATTTTTATGTTTTTTTTTTATCACCGTAGTGTTCATAAATAGGGGATGTTTGGTGACAGGTGGTTAGTTGGTTTCATAACCCTTGCGCAAAACCCAGCCCGCTTTGTTTGCATAATTATGTTTATCTCATCGCTGACACTGTCACCGATACACTGCCATCACTCACTGCAGGACATTTTGATGGTAAGTTAGGTATTAGAGACCATGCTTTATGGGCCCGCTAAGGCGGATGAAGCCCATGTGGGAGGAAGTCCAGTATGCCTGATAGGTTAACGGGGCCCTTTAGCCAATCGTCTGCTGTAAAACCCATGCTACCTTTGGGTGTTATAATGTTATCGTCGTCCGCGCTAAAGGTCTCTATTATAACTCACTGAACGGATAGAGCGGTTAATGAGTTTCATATTTATTGTTAGCTTTGTCAAACAAATGCCTGGCTCATTGTTGTCCAATAAGCTAATAGCTGTCAGCACAGTCACTGGTGGCGGTAGCGTACAGCGTTATGTTAATTTACAAGTTCTCGTCATCCTTCTCTGTCTTCATAGCATTTGTAGATGGATGCAGGGGCCAGTGCTCTTTATTTTAAAAAAGAAAATATGATACTGGTAGCGTTATGACAAAGGCAAACTTAGATGCTACCCTTTTTTGCCTGAAAAATTATTTATTAGGTGGAGCAGCATTCAAGGTTGACCTTATGGCTCTGAACAATTAACGCTGTGGCTGGTATTCTTCTTTTTCTTCAACCCTATATCCTTCCCTGCAGTACTGTCTTCATCATGTTGTATATCTTGTTTCTCACCCCGACATGTCCAAGTTGCGCAACCAAAACAATTTTGAAACACCTATTGAAACTTATGAAGTCATCCATATTTTACTATAGTCACCCTTAAGTGGAAGAGACCCTTACGCTTGGTATCGTCATTTGCCAGTCTAACAGCAAATCATAAGATAGTTAGTAATTAGCTTACTTACTCTTTGCTTAAGGCTACACAACAAAAATATTCATGTCACCAACAAGCCTTTTGAGCGATGACAAAGGTAAGAAACACAACGGCTAAACCAATTTAAGGCGAAAAAAAGGATAAGATGGTACCAGTAGCGTTATGGCAAAGGCAAGCGTAGATACTACCCTATCTTGCCTGGAACATTATTTAATAGGTGGAGTAGCATTCAAGGTCGAGGTTCACATTATGGTTCAAAGCAAATGCTGTTATTTTTCTGCGCCGAACAATTTGGAATTTTACATGTCAGTCGCATGTGTCATGTTACATTCACTGAAATGAGAAAATCTATATGGAGTATCTAATGAATTACAAAAAAATTACAGTTTTAATACGTTATAGCGACCAGACCTGACCCGCAACTCTTTTAGGTATATTGATTTTGGAGTGCCATAAATTTAAAAAAATGTATATTGTTTTGAGCCTGACTACAACCTTGTTTCTCCTAAAGCTACTCAGTGCCCACATAAATATAATTATGAACAGACTGTGAAACACATTGCATAATATATTCATCGTGACAAAAAACTATGTTATTTTGTCGCAAACGGTATGTTAGTAGATGTAAATAAGGACGCCAAGTCTTTTGTCCTCCTCATTCTCTCAAAACTAGCCTTGTACTTTTCATTATGAGATTGATATCCCTCAGTTGTTCTCTTTTATCGCTGCCTATACCGTTGATTTTGTCCCTGTTTTATTTTTTCTGGGGTATTTGTCTTTGATTAGGAAGGCTGTGGGATGACTCTATAATTTTTACCCCTATTTTAAATTTAACAAAAAATTGAAATGAATTGAGTAATCTTCGTTTTGTAATAAACTGCGGGTTAATTCGTTAGCGGTCGAAATTCATCGAATAAAAACAGAAGTGACTTGCACTTTATGAATGGTTTTATAACACTGTTTGATTATTGTAATTGCAATAACGCTATATTGGTATTACACATTTTCCTCCTTTTAGCATAGTACACTTAATTAATCTTTGATCAATTCAAATCAGTACTAAAATATAAGTGTTGTAACAATAAGCCAATTATACATCATCATTCAACACATTATGTGGGTACTTAATTGATTATTAATTGCCAACCTCTTAATAAGCACAGGTCACTCACTGCACTATCAAGCGTCGTATTTTAAATGTTTGCTGCCTTTGCTGCAGCCTTCACCGCCGCCTGCCATGTCATTTCTTTGTTTCCATTGTAGTATATATTCTGTGTGCAATTCTTTATGTTGTCCTCTATTCTGTCTAAACAGGTTGCTCGTGGTCTTTCCCTGCCTCTGTTATCCTCATGTACGTATATATAGAGAAATCAAGAGACTGCATTTGCCACTGTTCTGACAATAACAAAAGGAAAGGATTTTTATAGTGGTCGTTCTAGAGAGTGAGAAACTTTGGGGTGGCACCAGTAACAATGAATTCTAGTTGAAGTTTTTTGTCTCGCATCCAAGGCAAGTGAGTCAGAATACGCAATTTCCAGTAAAGGCAACTTGAAGGTTTTTCTTTTTCTTCGTTATCTCTGTTTTTAAATCAACAAGTCATGACCCAGATGCGGCCCGGCCCCCTTAGAGACTCTGAGTGTCAGAAGTTAAAGGCCAAAACACAAGCCTCTCTGAATGCGGAACGGGTAACCCTAAGCTGATTGGTTTTTATTGTTGGATACATGTAATGCCAACTTTTGTACCGGTAGTTGTGAATGTAAACATTCTTGCAGACGAGATTTCTAAGCTTTCAAGAGATATAACAGTAAAAGGCTAGCGGACAAAAAAAATATAACAAAAAAAAAAGAAAGAAAAAGATTGTTTCCAGAAATAGCTCATAGCAGCAGCAATAGCCTCGATGGCCACTGCGATCATTTGGGCAGAGTTGTTTTGTTTGGTTTTCATTTTTTTTAAATGTAGACTGAGCTGTGTGCGGCGTGAGCCAAACTTAGATGAAGAAGTAGAGTAATTGTAGAAATCTAATCTAGACGACAAGAGTTTTAGTCTGGATCTGGTTTGAGAAAAAACTCTTGATCCCGCCGGGTTGCATAACAGCTAGGTAGTAAGATACTCATCGGGAGCTAGATAGCAGGAAGTCTTCAG
>BMAT01009598.1:29706-48832 GCA_019649035.1 Elysia marginata | reverse complement strand
CTTCTTATCCTTCTTCTTCCTCTTCTTTCTTTTCTTTTTCTTCTTCTTCTTCTTCATAATAATATTTTTCTCCTTCATCTTGGTGTTCATCTTGTTCTTGCCCTTAACGGCCTAGACCTAGATCTAGATTTCTGCTTCTCTACGTCTTAAGCTCAGAGTCAACCAATCGAAGTTCAGCCATTTCTTCTGGGTTATTCGGTTGACCTTCTGACTTTCTGGAAAAGAAGTTAAGTGGAAACGTTAAATATCACATCTGAAAAAAAATAATGATGTAATTTAAAAAAAAACCCATTCCATTTACATGCTAAATGACCAGGCCCGTGGAAAAGCCATGGCGAAAATATTAATAAAAAATCTGAGAATTTAAAAATTGTTTTAATTCGTGCTGTTACAGAATCGGCCAAACACAAAATAGACAAAGGCTATGCAGTATAATGTAAATACTAATAATAACGCCTATTAAAGCAACAACATCGATTAAAACGAAATAAGAGTATCCGCATAATTGGAAGTGCTAAACAGGTCGTGCGTTTTTCTCTACGATGTCGCTGTATTTAAGATTATTTTATATATTTTTGCTTGGGTGCTTACGATTTTCAGCTATAGAAAGCGTGCAAAATCAAAACGGGCTTATGAAAACTCAAAAAATTAGGAACACCCTGATTACTGATGAACATTCCCTTTACTCTGGTCACAAAAAGTATTCTTTACTTACCTCCTTCCCTCACCCCCACCAACACCACCATCAATAGCAACATTCCCTTTCTTTCCTTAAAAAGGTATTTTTAGATGTTTAGTACACCTGAAAGAATTGAATATTTTTCTCTGTACAATTAACCTCATACTAAAACGCAAGCATTATTAATAATACTGCGATGGCCTCACTCTGCCTTTATGAGATTTTTTTGTATTAAAGATTGGAAACGATGTGCGGAGACTTCTCAAAAGAGCTGCCGATAAGATGAAGAGATTAGAAAAAGAACAATTCTATCGAGGCTGTGCATAATAGCTTAATAACGTGTTTTCCTATCAAGATGGCGGGCACTTCCGGAAGTATAGGGTAAAACTCTTTTGTGTTATGGATCAACGTGCCCCTAATTCATATGGTGCCACGTTGATTCATTGGGCAAAAGAGTTTTTCTCCACTTTACCGGAAGCGTCCGCCATTTTGACAGGTAACGCATTATTAACGTAACATGCACAGCTTCAATACGCTCTGTATTCGGTAGTTTTTAAGATATTGCGGACACCATTATATGGGTGTCATTCTTGTTATAAGTACGCTCGATCCGTTCATGATCTCGCTACCAAATGCAGAACCATCGGATGTCGGAAAATCTCGTTTTATTATATTGATTATAAAACGCACTTTTGAAAGTCTACATTTACTTCTTTTTGTCCAATTCAAATCAATACAGCGTTGTAAACCTTTGCACAAACTATGGATGATTTCATGAAACCCGCACGGTTTTCGTAGAACGTGATTTAAAAAAAAAGAATATAATATAGTATTAACTTTTTTGCTAATTTTGTATTGCCTGTCAAGTCTTATAATTTGCTCCACCTCAAGCCAAATCTGTCGGCATCTTTGAGTGTGTCCGGTAGGGAGGCATCACTGGTTTCTGGCAGTAAGAGGGACAAGCCCCCTGCTACCAGGGATGCGATGCCGAAGATAAGCAGTGGCAGGATGTCGCCGACATGACCGCCCACGGTTAAACCCTGTGGAAATAAAGCTGGGCACATTAGCTCTACGAAATCCTGTGGAAATAAAGCTGAGCTCAATACCTCTACTAAACCCTGTGGAAATTAAGCTGAGTACATTACCTCTCATAAACCCTGTAGAAATAAAGCTAGGCACATTACCTCTACTAAACCCTGTGGAAATAAAGCTGAGCACATTACCCGTTTAAACCCTGTAGAAAGAAAGCTGAGCACATTACCTCTATTAAACCCTGTAGAAATGAAGCTAAGCGTGTAATCTCTATAAAACCCTGTAGAAATAAAGTTGAGCACATTATCCCTACTAAACTATGTCGAATTGCGATGAAATTTGGAGAAAAAAAATTCATTAAAAATTGAATTAAATTTTATTCAATTCAATTTTTCATTTAAAAATCTTAGTAGGATTTCCCCTATGATATAAAAAAAAACTGTTCTAATTGAGATTTACATTGAGAATGTTTACCAGAAGTAGAAGAATTATTGTATTCTTCAAAACAGTCGTTATTCGTC
Organism: Elysia marginata; assembly: GCA_019649035.1. Taxonomy (NCBI): domain Eukaryota; kingdom Metazoa; phylum Mollusca; class Gastropoda; family Plakobranchidae; genus Elysia; species Elysia marginata. The sequence continues at coordinate 46,600 of BMAT01009598.1, read as the reverse complement.
ATCAATTTGCGTTTCACACTCTTAACCGATAACAAGAAACAACATGATGCGGCGTGCTGACTTGGATATAATTATTAATAAGAGTTAAGAAATGGATAAGTTGAAATTCGATAGCTCAGTCAGTCAAAACCATTGAATAAATAGCTTAATTGCTAGTTTAAAGGACAAATTATAACATAGTGAACATTTGAAGCCCTTAATCAAAGTCTAAAACTGTTGCAGAAATTGTCCCTCTCGATCATTTTTTTTTTCATCATAAAAAAAGAAAGACTATCGGGTAACCCAATAGGAAAGTTTATACACTCCGAGTTATATACTTTTACAAGCGAGATAAAGACTATAGTTATTAAAATCAACTGCATTATAATATCAAGCATTAAATTATTTTTAACTGTTGAAATCATTTAATACTATAACACCCACAAACTCCATGAAAATAACCCGAACTGGATGATATAAAAAGATCTTTCAAAAGAATAAATAAACTTTGAAAAACAAAATTATATTTGTGCTCATACAGGAAATCATATGCTCATTCTTAAGGGCGCAACAATCATCAGTTCATTTTCTCAAAGCTTTTGAAAAGAAAGCGTTACAGAACTACAGGCACTGAAAAGTAATGGAAATTTTTTTTAAATGTTATGCAATTTGTCAAATCTTTGCAACACGTTTTGAGCTGATTAGAGTTCTTATTTTGAGTGTGCACTTTTAGATACTTGATTATTACACCAAATAACTTTTAATGAACATTTTAGATTATTTGCAGACAGGTGTCTTAATAAAGCGAAACGAAAAGAGGCTTTAGTTTTCATCGGTTTGAAGACTAATTTCCCAAAGTATTGCCCGCTTTTTATTGAGAATGAGATTGGAGCGCAGGTTATCGTTCCTGTTGACAAAATCCCTTTCTAAATCAATTGTTTGAGGGCACGAACGATAATTTCGTTCCCTATTCTCATTCCCAATAAATGTGAGCACTTATCTTACCAGATTAGCTATGTAAGGGGCTATAACCCCGCCGATTTTGGCGCTGAGAGAGCTGGAAGAAACGCCCGCGTTACGGACAACTGTGGGGAAGAGTTCACTGGTGTAGAGCCAGATGGTGGCAAACGCTGCAGACACGCCCGCCTTGCCTAGAACTGCCAGCATGATGTTCAGCCAATTGAAAGCTGGTGAAGATAACAGAATGGCCGATGGCTACAAGATGGACGGCAGTTTTGTTTAAAGGCGAGGACATGGCTAATTATTATTTCTGCAGGTCTTGAATGGTGAGGTCTAAGTGCTGCTTTAAAATTTTGCGGAAATCGACTTATGATCACTCGAATAAAATGCAGACTGTTTATTACTTCCCGGTAAAAAGTTGAAATAGCCAGGGCGCCATAATTGAGCTCCCGCTCATAAAATTTAGACAAAGATTCTTCATAGCCCAAGATGTCTCTAAATTGTTAATTTTTTTTCTTTTTTTCTTTTTTGCTCAAATTTAGTCATACATTTCTGTAGTGGACCTCAAAGAAGTGGGTAGGTTAAGCTTAGTATCTCCAAACGTCGCGAAATGTGTAGGATAAGCATTACAAAATCCTTTTAAAGGCCTATCATGATTGTGGATCTTGTGGTGGTTGTTTTTTTTTCCTTTGGTGTTGTTGTTGTTTCTGGAGTTTCCTGTGCAAATGTCAGCCATCTCACCTGATCCCAGGTAAAGAACCGGAAACGGCGACACCGTGCAGCCTATTCCAGACACAAACATGCAGAAAAGATGCAGGCGTCGCCGGCCGACTCTGTCCAGGAAGACCAGACACAGTAGGTAGGACACAAGCTCTACAACGCCGTACAATAACATGTTGAAGTAGATGTTGCCGGCTAGATCAGCCACGTTCAGACTGATGCCGTAGTAGACCATGCTGCATACCATCCTGTGATGATTCAAAAATGTCATGTTTCAAATTAGTCATTGATTGAAGTAGGTTTATAATTTTAAAAAAAGACCGGAAAATGTTTGGATTTTTTTTGAAATCTCAACTCTCGACTTAAAGTAAAAATGGTACCCACCGCCTTGCCGCTCAAGAAATCTTAGCTTATACCATGTCGCCACTGCTCTTCTCAAACAATACATTTCATGGTGAAGGACTTTGTTTAAAACAACTTAGTGATTTGCTAACTTAAAAAGGGAAGATCCAAATTGAACCAAAGGTAACCATTAGACCTACGGAGGACATACGCTGAACAAACGATGAAATGTTTAAAAGTTAAGCCTTATAACTCATGAATATTGAAATTAGAACAAAGAGTGAAGGCAACTACAGCACTGCATATGGTAAAGTTATGGTACGTTCTGAACTTGAGGTACGTTATTGTGGTTTTACTCTGTGCCTGAGTTTGCAGCTTTGTCTTACAGATAGAAAGAATAGTAGGCCATTACTAGCAATGAACCACTTTGTCCTTGCCAAAATTTAGACGAAATGTTACAAATGTAAAGACCAGTCTATCAATATAAGAATCATTTTGTCTTTAAAATAGATTTTGTTCAAGCGTTATAAACACCATTTGCAATTAAAAAAACAAGCAAAAAATGGAAAACCGGAAAAAAATTTTCTTCTTTTTGCAATACACTATTTTTCTTACAAGACCTACCAGTTAAAGTATATGACCAATGTCCGCACAACTAGCCTAGGGTACTTGAGGATGTGCCACATTGGCTCATGTGCCGGCCCGTCAGCCTCGATCTCGTCCCATCGAAACATTTTGGCAGGAAGCTCTTTCTTGTTTACCTCAGCTGCCTTGCGTAGGATCACTTCCGCTTCTGAGTAACGCCCCTTGTTGAACAACCATCTTGGGGATTCAGGCACAAGCCTAGGTTTTTTAAAAAAGTCACAAGAAGGAGTTTCATGGTAAGAGATTAAAGACAGGCTGTTCACCAGGGCTCGAGGAAATAATTTTGGCCCGAGATATGGGGTGAATTTATGCCAGGAAACAGTGGGAAGAACAGAGAAAATGAGAGAGGGTGAAGAGAGAAAAAGTGGATAAGTGAGATGAGAGCAGAGCAAAAAGAATAAACAATCAGAATCATCTCTTAAAAGTAATATTGAATAAATGTGAAAGGTAATACTATTGTTCGGATTAAAGCAATTTAAGGGCTCTTCGAGACCTATGAGGGTATAATAAGCCGAAAGGACCTCATTTACTCTTGTGGATATATAATTTAAACAATATTTTACTACAGAGGACCTTATCACTATTCTTAACGACAACAAACATGATGGTACGTTTACACTCTTGTATCGTGAGCGTTATATAGTCTATAAAATTTCATATCCTAACAGGTCTGTAGAGAGATATTATTTTATTCTAATTGCATAGAAATGATAAAAAAATCGATATCAAACTTTTTGAGTACTGTTGACTTACGAAACTGAAAAGTATTTTTTTCAATTTCCTCATAGACACATAATATCAACATCCCTATTTAACAAAACGATGATAATCATTGGATTCCATAACCAATCAGAACATAAATTTTAACGATACCCCTATCCTTAGAAGACATGGTGTGATGGTATCCAAGCTGCGATTGTAATGGAGTGTAATACAATATAGTAATCTTACACTTCTTTACTTGCCGTGGATCAATACATAAACCGTTTTTCTCAATTTGAATAATTAGCAACTAGTGTAGAGTAGATATCGCAATAGTATTGAACTAGTTTTGAACTAGTTTTTTATTCCCAATTTCATGGTTTTTCTTTCTCATATAAGGGCTAACTCGTCGTTTACTCAACACTTTTACCATTTTTTTGCTCACTGTGAGATGCTAAAAGCTTTGCGGGGTCATGCTTTTTTAATCGATTTGTTGAAAAAATTATGCGTTTTGTGAATCTTGTAAATATATGAAAAGTTTTCAACCAAAACACAATTTTGCACTATGGGGATGAATAATATTACAACAGATAGTATAAAAAGCCATGCCTAATAGCATTTCAATGATACCATTCCCATACGGACCAGCTGTTTCCATTTGATATGAGAAGCATTGATCAGTAAAAGAAAAAAAAACGTTTTCAAGACTTGCCAAGATAGCTAAATAGATAGATAGATAGATAGATAGATATATAGATAGATAGAAAGAAAGAAGGAGAGCGAGAGAAAGAGACAGAGGCATAGAGAGAGAAAAAGATGTGGGCTATGATAAAGAGGAGGATACAACGGTTATAGAGAGATAAAAAAGAGATGTTGCAATGAGGAAACTCAAAGACAGGATATTAGAAACGCAAAAGGTAAACCTGCTGATAGAAGAAAACAAACCTGATGTATATAATACAACAGTATAGGGACAAAAAGAAAAGACGGGAACTTTTTAGTTGAAAAGAAGCCCATTATTAGATTCTTTACTCGAACCATTTCTATTATCTTTGCTTAAACCCGCGAAATTGCGAGCTTTTTACTAGTGGATAAATGTAGATGCAATGATACGACCTACCAGTAATATGCCACAAATATAATGGATATAGAAGTAATGGCAAACTGAAGATGCTGCCAATTCCTGATGAAGTAGGCCGCTATCACCAGTAAAATGACGCCAACAGCAAAGAACATAGTGATAATGTAGCCCGCATACACTCGCTTTTTCGGCCCGACAAACTCCATCCCTGGGTGTGACAATGGTCATTTAAAACAGAAGTATGGGTTACTCATTCGATTCCATTAAACAAGATTATAGCTGTTATAATTATGAGACTGTTCCATGCACTTTTAAATATTCCTTTAGAGTAGTTCCCCTTGTTCAATGGTGAGTTTTTAGGCTTAGATATAGCACTGAAGTTATTTAGATGAACTACCTCGTCAAAAGAAGAGTTCGCTGGTGAGTCCACCTTCTGAATTTTACCCACAAAAAAGTTAAGTACTGAAACAGTCTCATTGATTCGAGAAAAACAACAACATAAAAACAACAAGAAAAAACAATTAGGCATTGAAAGCAATCTATTGAAAATCACCAGAAAAACTATACCACAAGAAAGATTTATTTTAAGGTAATTGAAGAAAAAAAAACATAGGAGAGAATCTTTAAAAACAACTCTTTGAAGTATATGATACGAAGTGTAAATTTAAAAAATACATGTTTGAAAAGAGAGACAAAGCTACAAAAAACAAAACAAAGAAAGATATATTATTTTTATACTCTAAATATTCACTTAAAAATTATCGTCAGAATGTCCCGTAATCTTTAGTACAGAACTAAAAAGAAAAAGAAAACTATAAACATGCTTTTATTATGATTGTACAAAAAAAAAACACTATCTCTCACATAAAACAAAAAGTTTCGCAAAAATTAAAAAAAAATGTGCTGTTAAAAAGCAATTGAACGTCACTAGACGAAACGCTATACCAAAACAGTTAGCTCTACTATTACCCACTGTCTTATATACCGCGGATACAGAAGGTTAAGTCATGTGACCGCCTTCTTCCAGACAGCTGTTCATGTTATCACATCTGGTGAGTTAAGTCAATGGTTAGGACAAAAGTCACCTGTTTTGTTTATTTGTTTGTTTTCAAACCAGAATAAAACATGAAAATACCGTACGCCTAGCAATATTTATAATCAGTTGATGTAATTTCTTAAGTAGTTTTGACTATACCATATTCATGCAGACCACTGCTTTGGAAATTCACTCCCTGCCCCAAATAAAGAAAAAAAAAACCATTCCATTTCATACAGAAATCAATTTTCTATTTCTACACTTGTTATTTTTTTGTGAGTTGTGTCAAAATGTTTACTTTCCCTGCGTGTCCAAAAAAGAGTATTAATTTTAGCTTGATCTGAGAATGGTAGTCGTAAAATCTTTCTCTTCCAGTTACAATTTTATTACCTGCAATGCTAACCAGTCATATACGCTCTTTTATAGAATATTTTACTTTAAAAAACCTCATATATTATGAAGATAGATAGGTTTGAAAGTACAAGGGAAGGGTCCCGGTTCAAATATCAGACATAGTTATCCATTTTGAAATAGGCCAAAAAACTCACCGGTGTTTTCCATTTTTTATCTTGTTTATTATAAAACATTTTTTTTAAATGTCATGAAATTACCCAGGGCTGTGGCCAATGTTTTAATCAACAACAAAAAAAAAACGACTTTCAATGCAGGTGAACAATCAGTTAAAACATTGATTTAATCCCTTGACTGATTTGAGGTAGTATATAATTATATTGTATTTTTAGTCTTATGATGAAGGGTCAGAGGGATATAACTATAAGAAACCTGTGGATATGTTAACCCAGATAGGTTAATTCTCTTGATACAGGCCTACAGTCGAGATGCGGATATTTAAACTTTTTCTTTTTTTTTTTATTTACAGTAGGGGCAGATAACCTACCCGGCAGGCAAGGGATTTGGAAAAAAATGTATGCAGTAGTATGAAAAGTGGTATTTGTCCCTTCTTTGGTACCGAAACCCTTCAAGAAAACAAATAATACATAAATAATAGCCACGACCAATCCAAGTACATCTGAAATCGCATTCACTGTCCTTACCCTTTAAAAAAAAGTTAATTTTATATCATGCGATTGTTTTAAATCTCACAGCACTTGAATTCTTCGAAAATTCCTTTATTCTCCGAAGAGCTAAAGGTTGTTTTTTTTTAATCATAATTTCAAGTAGTGATAATAAAGCAGTAAAAAAACAAGTATGAAAGACTTTCTTGATATTTTCGACATTTGACACATTCGGACTGGTAGAATTCCATTTTGTACAAAACATCTAAGCATTGGTCTGGTTTTAAAGCGTAAGTATAAAAAACTAGATGCGGATTATTGATTAAAATCGAAATAGAGTAACTTAATGCATAAAAAGATAATGATCATCTTATCAACAATTCCTCTTCATAACTTTTTTTACATAGTTATTGTATACCTGAAGATAGTGAAAATATACGAGTTCTTTTTACAACTCCTAACATCATTTTACCAGCATGAATGCTTACTTAATTGCCTTAAAATTTCTTTGAAAAAAATGAAAATGAATGTTTTCAAAAGAGAAAGATGTGAGCATGCCGTAAACAACTTTTTTTGATATTGTAAATGATATTAAAAAATCATGTTTTTCACTGAGTAGCAATGGCAAAGTGGAAGACTTGAAAACCAGCACACCACCAGGAAACTTAATCAGCCAGCCAAAAAAACAGAGGAGATGAAATACATGGGACTGGTTTTTCATTATTTTTATTTCAATGCAGACTTGAAACAGTAATGTTGAGTTCTATCATGTGAAAGGTATCAATGTGTAGGCCTAAACAGCTATTTCTTCGTAACAATAAATTCCATTCATGGTACCAAAGTCATTATAAATATCATTGAATTCAATTTACTTAATAACAATGTTTACCAAGATACAAAATTTATGTTTTTCACGATTTTTTAAAAATTCTTTGTCACTGGTCAAATTTTCAATAGTCCAATCTAAATGTCCATTCATTTAATCGATACTCCACCAAATAAAGCTGTGCTTTAGCAAAAGCGAGGATATCAACAGAAACTGTGCTATTTTAATAGCATTGGGTAGGTTTGTGCAAATTATTTATGCCAGTCCTAAATTCAAATCTAGAACGCACTTACCTATGACGAACAGCACAACATAAAGCGCCGACATGGATCCGCCGTTGAGCATCGAGAAGAAGCATAGGAAAGCAAAATTTGGTGTGAATGCAATGGCTATGCTAGCGGCCAAGTGCAAAACTATAGTCACCACCATGATCTTTCGGCGTCCAAAACTAGCCGAAGCAAAACACACAAAAAGATCGTTATAAGCTTTAAAACATAGAAAAATAAAGAAAAGTTGGCGCTGAGATGGCAATAAAAAGTTGAAGTAAATACCAAAGGATAAACAGAGAATATAAGTTTGCTTTAGAGAATTGAAATCTTGTTTTACGATGTACTTTTAAAAAAGCCCCTTGCTTGGTTTTTTTTTTTAATATATCGTCACAGCGCTAGCAATTTTATATAGCATTTACATAGCATACGTACTGAAATGAATTACGCTATTTAGAACCAAAGGTTGATCATTTCACAATTATGAAAATTATTTTTTAACAAAACGCTTTTTTTTTCGCTGTCGCAGTGAGCGAAATCATGCTAACACTTTTTTTTCATATTCTAGTTCAAATTACAAAAAAAAAAACAAAAAAAAACAAAAAACGAACTAGTCTATGGTAGATAATCAACCAAAAAAGGTCAATTTAAACTTTGGATGCCTTTTAATAAATTAGGCCAACATCCAGTTGAAAGGTTTCACAGCATAACGCATTATAATTATACTTTTTTGTAATTTTAAGGTTTGATGTGATTATAACTTATCTTATATAGATATTCTTGCCGTTATTATAGTTATGTCTTTTTCTTACATATTTATGATTATGCTGTCAGTGTAAACAATGAATACTCTGAAATATAATATGTACTGAAAGGAAAAAGATCAACGTCACAGGTTTTGTCCTTTCCATCAGCTTTTTTTTTTAAAGGTCTTTTTTAATGCGTTTCGCCATGAAGTCCTTCCTGTACTACTTACTAGTCTGCAGGAGGGCCCAGGAGCAGTGTACCCAGCAAACTTCCCAACATGAAGAACATTTGCACATGAGATCTGCCAAGCTTGTTCTTACACACCAGGTCCAGCTGCCCCCCAGAGATAAGAGAAAGATTCGTTTGTAAAAACTGTTTTCTTTTCTTTTTTTTTTGCTAGCTTATTGCCAGTAAAAAAGATTCATGGTTCGTTTTTTTTCTAGAAAATATGAGAAACACAATCTGCTTAATGCAGACATTTGTAATAGCTAGAAGGTCCATCATGTCAAATCTGTTGTAATTCGGGCCATAAACGAGAAGTGCATCGCCATTTTACTGTCCGAAATGTTGGAAAATATTTTGTATGTGGTCTGACAATGATCAAACAAGTAAAAATACAATTTTTTTTTAATTTTTGTATAAAGCAGATCTAGGCAATCAATAGGCAAAGATATCAATAGTAGTGAGAAAGACTCCTAGAGACATTTATAGAAACGGTACTACTCTATGGTTGTGAGGCATGGACAATGGACGAGCGAATGAAAAGTTGAAAAGATGTTGGACAGCCTGGCGGACTGGATGAATATTGAGAAACCATCCGAGATGATCAGAAAGATGAGCTGTAGAGTTGGTTGGAGGTCCCTGATCGCCCACGCCAGCCGGCATGGCACCGGAAGAAGAAGAAGATCTAGGCATGTTAAACTCCCCTTCTGCCCTCCTTTCTAGCTTTCTTTGTCGTTTAATAATAAGCTAGCATTCCCATTCTCTCAGTGAATTTTTTCCAATCTTGATGAATACCATAGGTCTTGAAATTAATAGTCATTGCTGTATTAGATATGAAAAGATGTAGCCCCGCCCACATGAGTCGGCCAATAATAAACAAGCAGAGGCCACAGTCTTGCGAGCAGACCAAAGGCGCAGTGCTGTCACCTTACGCCAGCAAATCAGTGACCGAAGAGGCAAAACTAAGTTACACCTTGTTTACTTCGCTTACTGGTTGATCTAGTGCAGATCGGCGAATACAGCTCAATGTGTAGGTTTTCAGATATGGTTTTTTAAGTAGTTAGCACTGAAAAAAAACCACGGAACTGAAGACACTTTGCAATTGAGCTAAAAATTCGCCCTCTCCACCATCCCCGTACCCCACTTACTCAGTACAAAAATAGTTAATGCAGTAGGTGAAAGTAGAAATAATTCTTTTTTTTAAGTTAGGGTTGCATTTGGATAGTTTGGTCCACTTTACTGTAGGCTTCCTTGAGTTATTTCCCTACAAAGAGTATTTTTACAGTAAACTTTTAAAACGTATTAAAACAAAATTTATACAGCTACAAATACAGTTTCATTTCTTTCTTCCACACCTCTGATTTTGGTGATATAATAGAATAAAGTCACTGGTATCTTTGGTCCACACCTCTGATTTTGGTGATATAGTAGAATAAAGGCACTGCCATCTTTCTTCCACACCTCTGATTTTGGTGATATAGTAGAATAAAGGCACTGCTATCTTTCTTCGACACCTCTGATTTTTGTGATATAATAGAAGGAAGGCACTGCTATCTTTCTTCCACACCTCTGATTTTGGTGATATAATAGAATGAAGGCACTGCTATCTTTCTTCCACACCACTTATTTTGTGATATAATAGAATGAAGGCAGTGCTATCTTTTTCCCACACCTCTGATTTTGGTGATATAATAGAATAAAGGCACTGCTATCTGTATGAGCTGTATTTTCATTTCTCTTTTCATACATCAGTGAGATTAGGAATCAAAACAAGTTGGACATTTGAAACTTGAATTATTGTTAAAAAACTTTTGCTTAATTTATAACTACCAGTCTTAATTTTTTAGTAGATATTACTGTTTTTTTTCTGTGTCTGCATTTGGACTAGTATCTTCGAATAATGCGGTATTTAATTCAACTTTAGTCTTCGTAAATATATTGTTGTCAACGCCCCCCACCCCCATCTCCCCCTCCCTTCAGATATTCGGACCATGTACCAATGGTCACACTACCTACTTACACACATCTTCATAAATCTTGACTTAAGTTGTGATAATTATAGTCTAACAGTTATGTGTAAATGTTAGCGCACAGTCACTTTTGCTATTTTATTTAATAGACAAAATTGAAATTACGAACTAATCACCATAGACCGCCCTAAAATATTTTTTTTTAATTTTCAGATAATATTGCATGTTTAGAATCAAGAGGCTGTACGATTAACCCTTTGTTGCAGGAAACAACTTATAATCACTAATATATAGTGCAGACTTTCGTCTTTGGCGGGTAAAGATTTCAAATATCATGGAGACTTAATGGGAATAAAAAACCAAGGGGGTTTTTCTAACACTAATAAAAGATACGGAAATCTAGCTTGAAAGGAATAAAAAGGTAGACCTACATGCACCTAGCCCGCATGCAGCCCCTAATTTATTCCATTTCTTTGAAACATGATTTCCGGTATATAAGCTTGGTAAGTTATGAGGCAGTACTAACACTGTTCAAATAGAAGGCGCACATAGCAGATTTTAGACCTAAGAACGCATCGAAACTTCAAAAGCATTGTATCGAGAATAAAAGATTTTATAGAATAGCAAATAGCAACTTTGGTTGTTTTTACCAGTGAATTAGGTTTGGATTTAATTTACTAAAAACAAATGCCATAGTATGAGAGCTTGTACCCTCATAGTATCCCGGCATACACCAATCAAAAAATAACCCTGGGAAACACAAAATTGAGCTATAACTAGTATTGTCCCAGTTTTCACAAAATGTAAAAAACATTTTCTTCATAACCTGTCCTATTTCAAGTCGTTTAACTCTTTTATTTCTCAGAATCAAATCAATGGGCCTGAAAAAAAGCATTCCCCTTCAAAACTGGAAAAAAAAACTTGACACGCGAAGCCCAGAAGTTAAAAGGGAAAAATAATCGCACAGACCAAACGGAAGGAAACATGACGTCTAAGCTAGATCTCAGCTTATCAAAGACTCTATATCAAGATAACTCCTGCATCTAAATCAAGACATTAAGTAGTGCCAATCTAGATTAGTTTCTAAATATAAGTAATAATGTGGACTTTTAATCTATTTTCACCTATTGGCGTGCAAACGCACCCTAATGCCATCATTTTTGGCTCTAAAAGCTCAAATTTTCACTTGTAAACATGAAATTTTATGACTTTTCCTAAATTGACCCCTTTCATCACTTCTCCAAATTTCATGCCTCTCACGTGCATAGTTTACTCACCCCAGAGGACCTCCCTTGGAATTTGAGATTTTATTAGTTTGGGGTATGTTTGGACCCCCTAATAAACAATTTAAAATATAGCCGGAATACTCCTATTTCATCCCTTGGGGTGCATATGCACCCCATGTAATTTTCTATAATAGAATAGCAAGTTGTCTCATAAGTCAAGATAGTGTAAAATTTATGAAATAAGTGATACCTCAAAGAATGAAATAGGTTTCTCTTATTCGCTTCTACAACATTAGGGGGGTGCATCTACACCCCACAGGGTGAAAATAGGAATATTCCCATTGTTTTCTATATAGCTTGTATGAGGTGCTTTTGGACCCCAAAATCATATAATAGGAAAAGTTTTCAAGGGATGAAAATAGGGTTAACTCCAGACCTAGATCTAACTAGATTCTAGCTCATAGAGGATTTAACAGACAATGTTAGGAAGCGACCAAAAATGTAGGGTTTTTCTGCGCTCTTCTGCCTACCAATTGTTTTTTAAAGTGTGTAAAGTTCATTCTAAAATTCAGCTCAAATCGACCTTACGCCCCTGTCCTTTCAGGCCAGCGATACCTTGGACAAATATAGCCTAAAACATACTCAGCTAGCTTTGAGTGCTTGGCATCTTTTATAGATCAGTTTGATTTTTATGAGCCTTACGGCGATGGGAAAAAGCAGCCCCAGTTACATTTCTATAAAAATTCATGGTACCCAAAAAGGACCTCAAATGATTGATGTTTATCAGATTCCTAAGAGCGCATTTATAGCAGTGCCAATAACAAGAAATTGCTCTAAACAATCATTTGAGGTCCTTTTTTTTCCCATCGCCGTAACGCTTTGGACGGGTCCCCTACAGGCCAATACTAACCAAATTACCTTCTGAACTCACATAGAATCTGAAAATGAAGCTCACCACTCTAGCATACTGACAAGATCTTTCACTGCCCATACTCGGGTACTCCTTTAACGCACAAGTATAAATAGCCTTTCTCAAGGACTAAACGTCGACCTGCAGAAGCAGGACTTGAACTCCTGACCTCTCGATCCGAAAGCCGAGCGTCTACCACAAGACCACGACGCCATATCTATATAAAGGGCCATTAAGTTAAGCTAAACTACCTAAAAGACAACCCTAACTTGTGGTCTTTTCACATGACGGGCAAATGATATCGATGGCGGCGGTGATCCGTATTTGTTTTCATATTATGGTGACCTGCCCATGTGAAAAGCTGTACGTTTTATTTATATGGGGACACATCTAATTTTTATAAGGACCGCGGTCTTTGAACTATTATTTAACTTTAAAATGTCATATGCGTCATTTAAAAGAACCTCTGGTCTGGTATTTTTATTGTATTTCAAGCAATCACCATAATAAATGTTGTGATGATAAAAGCTTTTCTAACCTGTTTTTATATCATGTCTCTGAACTTCAATGCATATCTACTCAAAAAATAAACCATTACCTTTTCTTACATGGTTGCGACCTTACTTCATTATAGCTAATGGTTGCAATACTTAAAAAGAATAATAATAATGACATGGGAAGCAAGCTGTCACGGTAAGGTAAATAAGTCTGCCTAAAGGCGGGTACCCACCTTAGATATCAACGTGCTTTTGTAAATAGACTTGTCATAAACCCAGTTGCTGCACTCCTCAGTCATATTGCTCTCAACATTGGTCTTATTTACTTCAAAGAACACGCCAGATGTCGCCGTAGAGTTGAAAACTAGCAAGGATGTGTTGAAAAATATACATTAAGATACATTTTTTTTAAAGTAAGCGTTGCCCTTGTTTTTATCATGTAAAGGTGTTCGTATATGTGTATATAATGAAAAGGCGGCAGGGGGGAGGGGGTACAAATTACGTCTAAAAATGGGAACCTCTGGATAAACTGAATATCGAATTCCCTGTGAATTAACTTTACATCACTGTGTCATAGAATAAAAAAGTATCGATGTTTCTACAGACTAGTTACTGTGGACGCTAAGTGTTCGGAATTAAATAAAGTAGTTCTAAAGAGGCAATTTTATAAGGGTTAATATTCTTATAATGAAATCTCTAAGTTGGATTAAAAGTTTCGCATGATCAGCAAAGTATGTGAAATTTAAAACCTTTCGCTTCTTTCTTTATTTTCTACCCACACTCGTTAAATATTGTTACTCACACGTATGTTTATGATAATCAAATTAAAAACGTATAATAGGCTGAGCAAAATGTATGCACTCTTCTAATTTTCCATTCAATTGTTATGTAAGACGGGCGAAGCCGCAGTGGACAAGGATAAACCATTTCAAACAGGTTGGAAATCCTACACTTCTACTTTTAAAGAATCCTTTAGGCTTAACATTACCTTCTGAGCGCTGAAAATTGCTTTAAAATATTAATACCTTCTTGAGTATTATACGATTTTTATGACTAGTAAAGAAATTATAAGAAAAAAAAACACGTTAAAGCCATGTTTTTAAAAATACAAAACTGCGACATCCGACCTATCGTTACACTTGTCGCTCACCATATATTGCGCTAGATATTCCAAGACTCCGAAGAGATTTATTAAATCGTTACACGTCATAATTTTATTTTTTTTTTTATTAAAATGAGATACGAGTATAAAACTTATACCTGGATTGCCATTCCACAACTTCACCGAGCAAGATGACCACATCTCCTCATCATCTCCAGGGGGAATACTGGACCTAATAGCATCTGCGTGGGCAGTGCTCTGGGCATCGTATGTATCACCTGGCCACATTGACAGCTCACACCTGAAGATATGAGAAGCAAGTTCTTAAGAGATAGGCCAGAACATCTCGTAACGCCCAACAAAACACTTAAGCGTCCCAGACCCAACAATAGTACTTCTCGGTGGCGGGTTTCGTTAGTTGAATGTCGGAATTCCTAATTTGAGAAAATACTGTTTTCTCAATACATTAAATAACAAAGTATTAAAAACAACATTTTCATAAAGTCATGGTATACTACATTCGAAAGTTTAAGAAAATGCATTGTTCAACAAAAATACATGTAGTAACGGCTTGGAATGTGACAACTGCGACTTCCGACTCATATGGGCTTTGTTCAAAACAATCTATTGATTTAACACAAATTTAAAAAAAAAAAGAGACGGAGCAATATCCGTGCCTAATGTTACAGCAGCTTGATTGTGCAATCAGTGGAGTTTTTGATAAGTCTGTATTTTCTGCAATAACGAAAAAGGTTATCTATTGCTTTATTGCGTTGTTTTACATCCCTAATTCATTTTTCACCTAAATGATGCCATCTTTGTTTTTCTCTTCAATTAATACATTTATGCTTTGGTAAAACAAGGAAAATATAAAAAAAAAATAATGCTCGCTATGCATAGATAACTTAACATCAAGCTAATGTTTGTGACAATGATAAGGAAAAACGTACCTGTGATCGGGCACCGCCATTGTGAACACTGAAGCCAGAGTCTGCATACCAATAGCGATAGAGGGTATGCAAATGAGGGCGTACACTCTACGCTGGTATGGGCCGAACTGGCCTAGGTACGAAATAATATCATCGAACTTCATTATTGTTTAGCTGTGTGTTATCATCTAAGTGTCTTTATTTAGTCCTCTATGCTTTGATACAAAACTTCGAAGAGACAAAGATCAAATAATTATCCGATTCTTCTTGCTGTTTGTAGAAACGACTGTCTTGTCTTGATCTACTACGAATATTAAAGGCTTGATTAATCCTCTGGATAACGTAAGAATTCTGATAGAAACAGGCCCATCGACGAACACAAACTCCTGTTGAATAACAAAAAAGCAAGTTATCAGGTTGAATCGAGATGTCTTTAAAAAAAGGTGGTAAACTTACTGAAGTTAAGCAAAATGACATTCAACACATATATATTTATATATATACTTTAATAATACTGATATGAAGAAGAAGGAGAAAAATAAAAAATAAAATAATTATATTAATAATAATAATAATGACAATAGTGATGATAATAATGATAATAATAACTAAATTAGTAATAATAATAATAAAAATGAAATCAATAACAATAATAACAATTCACTTGTATTAACCTAGAATCCACTAAAAGAGTGCTCAGTGGCGCTAATAAATACATTATAGAGGAATAAATTTTACCTGATTTATAGGTAATTTAAGACTTGATAATTATGTTGTCTCTCCAGAGCAGACATGCGTGTTGTTTTAGAAAACCGATAAACTGTTCTCAAGAACTGACTCAAAGTCAATACATTTCTTTTTTTTTCTTCTTTCAAACGAATAACAGATATGATGAAAAAACACTGGTATTTGTGAAGACTAACTTAAAACTACACTAATTGGCGATACAATCTTATGTATATTCAATTCAAAACTAATCATCTTACGGCATGTATAATGCGTATTATTATGAGGGTCAAAAGTGCGTGCATGCATAGGAAAACCCACTTGATCACTAATTAAAAACATTCGAACCAATCTATCAACGACCAGACCTACCTGACGGGGAAACAGAAAGTGAACAGTCACCGGAATAAATGCTAACGGCAAAAAACACAGTGTCTTGTTAAAACAAAGATAGGACCTAGGTTATTGTGTATGCAATGGCAGGCACATCAAACCTCTAATGTAGCTGCTTTATCTATATTAACATCAGAGGTTTGATCTGCTTAGCCTCTCCTACAAGTCAAGCACTTGATTTTATGACATAAAAAACCTAGAATTTTATCTATCTATCTATCTATTTTTCTGTCTGTCTGTCTGCCTGTCTATCTATATATCTGTCTATCTATCTATTTATGTGTGGAGTCTGGATTTGACTCACTTTTAAACAAGAGTAAGTCAAATCTAGACTCCACACATTACTTGAAGCTCCATACTAGAAAGTAATTTAGAGTACTTTCTTCTATTGTACAAACACTAAATTCTCAATTAAGTATCTATCTATCCATCGATCTTTCTATCTACCTACCTATCTATCTGTCTGTCTATCTATCTATATATCTATCTATCTACTTATCTATCTGTCTACCTATCTATCTATAAAAATCTTATGACGCCTACTGAGGAATGGAGTCATCCAAGAAACACTGCGTTTAGGCTCTTGACATGGGAAGGTA
>BMAT01009595.1:79854-91747 GCA_019649035.1 Elysia marginata | reverse complement strand
GTCGGAATTTTTTTGGGCAGTAGAGCCAATAAAATTGAATTTTTTGTTCACACAAATTAAACTACTATTGGTTAAAATGGCTTCCAGTCTCCTATCATTGAAAATATTTTCATGATAAAACCAGCCGTCGACACTAGAAGGGTTTAAAAACCAAACCCCGCATAGGAAAACAACAGAAGCGAATTTGGCCAAAAGCCCGAAACTCTTCATAGGGTCCACGTTCGTTGTTTTCCTGGTAGTTTCTTTTCTTTTATGTCTACCACCTGCACTATGCACAAAAAACTAACCTCTCTTTATGTTTGGAAGTCGACTAGTAGACCTGGGGATGTTTTTCTTTTTTGTGGGTGGCTTGGGGGTGTGTTGAAGTGAGTGAGGAATGGAAAATTTGGTACCTAATGGGCCTGTGTGTTCTAAGTCATGCTGAAATAACATACAATGCAATGCAACGTAGGTCTAGCAATTATGGTAGTTGAGAAGCTCTGAACAGTGAATGTATCCCACACAGCGACCTCCGTTAACCTTTCGAAAAGCTTGTTAGGTTTAGGACAATTACCATGGGGCAGTGCAAGAGAGAGAGAGAGAGAGAGAGAGAGAGAGAGAGAGATAGAGAGAGAGGAAGGAAGAGATATAGATAGATAGATAGATAGACAAACAGACAGAGACAGATACAGATGAGACAGAAAGAGACAGAGAGGAGAGAGAGAGAACAAGGCATCAGGGAGGAAGTGTAATATAGGAAGGGAAGAGGAGAAAAGGGAGGAAATATGATGATGATGATGGTATTGAGAAGAAGGGTCAAGTTGATGGTCAGAGTAGTACCCTATCTTTATCAGTTACTATGAAGTTAAAACTGGTACCGGTAGTTCCGTTGATGCTTTAGTCTGATTCAACCTTATCATGACAATGTTGAGGAGGAGGAAAAGGTGGATAATACACTTTTCCTCATTCGACAAGAAAGTCACCATTGCATCTACCATGTCGGCAATTATTATATCAGTTGTCTCCCTGTATAATACATTATAATATACCGAACTTTGACTAGCAAGCTTAAATTGTTTTTCGAATCTTTTCCTTTTTTGATTTACATTCTTTTTTTTAACACGATCCACACATGATATTATTTAGATGGAGTCTTGTATTTTTTTATCATCATACGAGTAGTTTAAGTCAACCTCTACTGCTGTCGTTGACTTGTTAGAAATGAGTAATCTTGTCCTAAGTTTCACGCTTTTTCCATTGAAATTAGCAAGTCATTTTGAGAGGCTAAGCAAGGACCTTCGCCATGAAACATCTTTTTTTATGGAAACTATTGGCGACATGGTATAACTTGTAAGCTGTTTCTCATAGTGGCGAGGCGGCAACTGACGACGCTACTATCAGTCGAAGGTTTGAATCCTACTAACGGCAGACATTTCGAACATTTCCACTTAAAGCCTTCTTCTCTCCGCCGCTAATTTCATACCTTTAAAATCGTTCCATCGTTTCACGGAGTCAGTGGTTAGTGCTATGCCATATGGAACAAAATATACTTAAAATATATCTCAAAAGTCCTATCATCTAGCTCCAGTTTTCTGAATTTTACTTGAATTTCAGATGCAGATGAAAAATCAGTCGATGTATAGAACATAACAAAATTTGCTGATCAAAGGGAGCAACAACTCTGACATGAAATTTTTCAGTATCTCTTTAAAGAATTTGGTCGAGGGGATCGGGACAACATGAAGTAATTTGTAATTTAAGACGGCCGTTATATCTATAAAAGATATGATTAACAAAAAGGATAAAATGATTGATTGGTACCAAGTAAAATAAATTTAGTTTGTTAGACAAGTGATGTACTAGAAACACGTTATTATTATAATAAAAATATTATGGCATGGGTGAAATTATCTCTTATTCAAGATGACTGATTCATCGCATGAAATAGGTCCTGGTGGAGATCTACCCTTATTCCTAACAATTAATTTTCCTTACATCTATTACTACTACTACTACTACTACTACTACTGCTACTACTACTACTGCTGCTGCTGCTGCTGTTACTACTACTAATAATACTACTGCTGCCACTATTGCTACTACTACTACTACTACTACTACTACTACTACTACTACTACCACTACTACTGCTGCTGCTCTTTCTACTACATGTACTACTTCTACTACTATTACTACTACTACTACCATTACTATTATACTACTTCTACGACGACTACTACTACAACTACTGTTACTACTACTACTACAATTATTATTAGTATTGTTACTATTAATACGTACGTACTATAAAGGCATACTTTATTAGGCCTACTGTAAGTACTTCTACTGCTTCTAATACCGGTACCACAACTGTTATCGCAGCTGCTGGTGATACCACTACAACTACTTCAGCTAATACGATAACTACATGTAGGGCTAGTAAATCGTTCTATCACTCCTGCCACGTCCATGTGTACCTGTTGTGGAAATTAAATGTATTATGAGTTATTGTTTGCCAAAATACTGGAGATGAAAAAAGCCATGTCGCAATGTTCCTCATCTTGGTAACTGAAATAAATAATATTAGTAATAGTATCGATTTTAACTTATAAAAGGTGGAATCATCTTGCATTTGAAGACCTACTCACGTAAAAATGCACCCAGTGCATGAACGAAATTTTCACAAATTTAAAAGCAACCAGTAAGCATTTAAAGTGTTCTCGGTGTTGTAAAGATGAGCGCGACTGTCAGGGCTGCACCACCTCGGCGAATAGTGTCAGTATATAAAAAGAAAATTTCCATGAGCGAATGGAACAAACTAAAAAAAAAAACAAACTAGGCCTACTAAAAGAGGTACTGTACGAGTACAAAGCTGGCCTGCCTCGTAAAACTGGCATATCCTGTGGAAACTTAAACGATGTCGATGTGGTGGGGGTGTCTGTGAATGTGATTGTGAAGGGAGAGAACCTATGGCGTGAGCTCTTTCTCTCTCTCTCTCACACACACACACACCATCACATTCACTCACTCTCCCTCAATTTCTCTCAATCTACATGTATACCCCGTCGCACTCTCTTTCTTCTGGACAGTGGGAAAGAATCCAGGAGAATTATCATCACTTAGTCATAGGCGATTAGCCAGGCGCATTTCCGCTTTTCCACAGGTTGTCTGACTAAAACTTGTAGCTTACCGAATAAGCGTTTTTAGTCAGGTTTTATTATCTTTCCACAAAGAGTAGATTGTTTCATGATTTTTAGAAAACGCTTTTTAAAGGCAGATTCTAAGGGCAAAACGCGACAAACGCCATTTTCAAGAAACTGAGAGAAAGGGCAAAAACTGTGGGATTTTTTTCTCCTTTGCAATGTATTTTTCCAGAGTATGGGTTGATACAACCTCAATGTAATAATTTTAAGGAAAGAGATCCCCAGATGATTTTAAAAACCACAACACTGTTATGTCAAAATGATTTCAGACCATGCAAATTTCTTTTAATTACAGTTACAGATTAATAAGAAAGATATTACCCCCAAAGATATGGATTATTTTGCGTCATATGAACTCTAGCAATAGAATTTTCCAGCCGTTACCTTTTACATGAACAATAGTTCGCTTGGGTTTTTTTTTTTGTGGTTGTTTACTTTTAATATTCCAGAGCCTGTGGTAGCATTCGTCTTGTGAAATACATTTTGTCTAGCGACCAGTCCAGATGTTGAAAATGTCAATTGGACAAAAGTTAATGCCTTTTAAAAGTAAACATTGTCCTCTTATCCCCCACTTTCTGCATCCTAAATCAAAAGAAGTTTTTAAGTTCAAGTTCAAGTCCAAATATTATTTTATTGTCCTCATTAGGCTCATTGTTTTGGCTTTACAGCATTAAGTACAACAGACACATAAGCACGTTCACAGGTAACAAATATCACTTACTTACATAATGTCATTTACACTAGCTAGCTACCACACAATTTCAACATTTTTAGACATACATAGACCACAGATACCCAAGTAAAAATTTTTCACACCTTTACACAAAATTTTGATATCTTCAGGTAATAGTTCTAACCTAAATCTACATATTGGTGCGAAGTTGTGTATCAAAGATGGTCTAAAACCGTTTTTTTAATGCTGTAATATTTTTCCTTATCGAGCCACACAAAGACATGCACAATCTGCAAGAAGGAATGCGGAAGAGATTGTGTTTTCCAAGTTGTGACACAGATTTAGGTCAGAACCACTTTTACCGTTGGAAGTTCAACGAAAAGTAATATTGTCCAAATTACTAAAGCCTTGTATTTTAAAAAATTGCGACACTTTTTGGGATTGACTGGGAAATCTGGGATAATTTAACATTGTGAGACTGAAAATGATTAACCCTTTGCTATAGTTTAAAGAAATTCAAAATGGGATTGCCTCAAGGTTTTCATTTTAGACATTGATGTTAAGAAGACTCCACAAACTGCCAGATTGCTTTTTGGTTTCATATTGCTCAACCGAAGCCCATCCCCTCATTCCCAGCCTCTTTAAGGACTATTTATCTAGCCTGAAACATTAAAAATAAAGGCAACTGTTATGCTTCGTTAGGTTTTATTTTAAAGCCTTCACTTTCTAAGGATTTGTCTGCCCCTACCATACAAACACTTTTAAATTTAGTTAAATGCAAAGAAAACCACCTTCTGATTTTTAGCAAGGGAGATAATATTTACGGTTAACCATGTGCACATTTTTGTTATGACCCTTTGATTGTTATTAGACTGAAAAAAAAACACCAAACAACAAAAATTGTATGCAAACTGCATAGAAAAAAAAATTATCATTCGAGCAGAACCATTGATTCAGAAACACTATGACATTTTTTAAGAATAAATGCAAAATTTTAGACTTCATGTTAAGAGATTTCAACTGCCCCATTCACATGATCATAAAGAATAATATTTTCTGACTTGGACTAAGTAAGAGAATGATGATAAATTAAACTTAGTTTAGGCTGTGAAATCTGCCAGTGATTCTTTGCTCTCTACTGTCTTTTCACATCACCCAGAAACAATTATCACAAAGACCATGTTTTTGTGATCCAGGGTAATCAAAAATGGCTTTCATCTCAAAATATAAAAAAGCTGTAAAGTCAAAGGTACCAATTGCCTTTATAGCTACATCAAAAAGCCTTGAATTAAGAGGCACAGAAATCAATATTGATGATGTTCAACTCATAAATTTAAAAAGTTACAATAGAAATGCAACAGCACATATTTTCAAATCAGCAAAAAGTATATTACAAAAACCCCACATTCATGTAGTAGATTCAAAGATTCAAAGATTCAAAATTCTTTATTCATCCCACTAGGGGAAATTCTTTAGACAAGCTTCTCATAAAAAACAAAAAAAAACCAGTTATGAATATAGACACAGAACGTATAAATTAAAAAAGAGTAAGCAAGTATGAAAAGAGTAAGCAAGTACAATCTTACTCAAGTACAAATTTAAGATAACAAAAACAAGTAATAAAATACATTAAAATATATCCTGACTACAGTATAAATCAAACAAAAGAAGTAAGTGTTAATCCTAAAAAAAAGGCTGAGGGTACAACCTGTGATCTGGTGAAACATGTGTTGCTATTTAGTCTGTTTAATACGAGCATGGCCCTGGACCTTGCATGCATCTGAGCTGATCATCTTCAAGAGATCAAACATTGTGCAATCCAGTTTGATACTTTGAACGATATGGAAGCAAAACTTTACTTTGATTTACTTAAAAGTCGATTCAACAGTATATATCACAATAAAGTAAAGGTAAGTTTCCTATATTTGAGACGAGCCTACGGGAACCAGGAGCAGGGCCCTTATTTTTCAGGCACGCGGCAAAGTGAGGGCGTTTGCCATTTCTTTCCTCATGGCCGTTACTTTTGCCAAGCCTTAACAGATCTGGGTAGCCATTTGGTGCTGGGTTGGCAAAGGGGAGCAAACAAAATTTTGCCTGGACCGGGAATTAAACCCCAGACCTCTTGAATACTGTCAACGGCCCTACCGATCGCATCACTGCACCACCGCTCACCACATGCATTACAATAGGGTGTTAAAACTGGTAACCTGAATATGGTTTGTATTATGCAAACATTAATTTGAGCTATTCAGGCTCAAATTATGTTATTCAGCTGTTGAGCAAAGGGTATGAAAAGTTAAAAATCACCCTTAATAAATGCACATACTCTCATCTACCTGGCCAACAACTCACAACTGTCAAACATTAATTCATGATCAACATGATTTAAAAAAAAACTATTTAGTTATACATACATTGTAAATCAATAGCAGGCTTAGACTCTTCATAATTTGTGTAGTAATGTAAAGTTAAAAACAATGGTTAGGGCAAGAGTTTTTAAAAAAATGTCAAGTATTGTAATATAAATTAACAATAATATTAAGGCAGAATATTAAAAAAGTTTCAAGTTAGTGGAGTTTTTTTAAACCATGTCACAATGACGGTACAAAAGAACCGTAGCTGATTACGGATGATTTATCAATTATAGGTTCCATGTCTCATCAAAGTCCACGTTTTTACAGCTAAACCACTTTACAACACAAATCCACAAACATATCCAATAATTTAGGTCCCTTGGATGACAATTTCCAGACTTATTTTTCTTCTCTTTTTTTTTCAGGTTCAAATGCGGCTTGCTCAAAATTTGATTTTTTTTATTTAATAAAACCTATCTCCTTCTTTCAATTTTTGCATGATTGTTTGGAAATTTGGTGTGTGAGTGCAAAGAGGGCTTTTTTGAAAATTTAGTAAAGCATTTTGAAAAATATTGAGCAAAATATTAATCTATGTTTTTCCAAAAGAACCCAAACAATCAAACCCACAGTTTTTCAAAGATAAACCATTGCTAAGGTGGAGAGCAATTTTGAAATTATTTAAAGAAAACTGTGGGACTAGAAAGCCATCAAATTTGACCATCTGAACTCAAGACGGCTGTCGTCACAATACCAACCATGGTAAATACTACATTGTCATTAATTGTTTTCCTCTAATTCGACCAGGCTGAATCGTTTAATAATGATAATTTTGGGATAAACTTTAAAAAATTTATTTAAAGGTACCTTAGTACCCATAATCTTCTTAAAATAATAAAAAAAACATTACATCATTTTAAACAAATATATCACTGTAGGCATTGATGTAATAAAAATTAAGAGCTCATTAATGCCAGTTCCAGTTGGTATAGCTCAATGAAAACTCAGAAACAGCACACATGTTAAGCTGACTCATTAGTAAGCTGATATTTTTTTCATCTCTATTTCTCAGGGCGTCAGAGGAGTTACTCTTCCTTTTTTTCCTTAGAATCAGTAAAATTTGTAGATTCATTAGTAGTTTTCCATTCTAAATAATAGGGAGTATTTTAATTTCAAGGGATGCCCTTAAGACAGAAAAATAAGCCAAAACTTTTTTTGCCTGCCTTCAGGCCTTCATGAATGCAAAGCCGATTCACTGGATATAAGACATGTATGTTCAAACCAAACAAAAAGAGCCAGAATAACCTGATTTTAGGTTAAAACCTAAAAAATGGCATCCCTGCATTCCTACTATCTTTCTATGAAGTTGCAGCTGTTAGAATTTCGGCTCATCTCTAGTCAAAACAAATAACCTTTCACAGAGTATTTTCATTCTGAATACATTCTTTCTTAAGTACATCCTAATTTTGCCTCTATTTTGATCCGAGCACCTCATTAGTCTCTAGTACCACATCAGTAGGATGCTCCACGGTGTACCTATATAAAAAGAAAACACAAGGAAAATGGGTCTTTAAAAACAAATAAAATTTGGTACTGAAGATAAATGAAGTATCTCTCAACCAATGTGAAAGAGTTGGAGTGGGAACTTTCCCCTTTCGTTCCCCTTGTTCTCTATACTTTAAATCGACAGAATTTCTTAGATCTTTCATGATGGTAATTCAACGCTATTTTCAAACCTTGGTGAGCTCAGAAAATTGTATTGTTCATAACATCAATGCCTTGTAGAGTGAAAGTTGTGATACTTGATTCATGCTCATTGGTTGAAAGCCATATACTATTTACAAGTTATCTACACAATACAACCGCCTGGAACATAAATGATTGTATCAATTTATAGTGAAAATTGTTGCATTCTGCTTATCTACTCAGCATGATTTAGAAGAATATGGAAGTTAAACAAAATCACACCTTTTCTCCGATCACCTTAAACTCTCTGATGTTCTTAATTCATGATGTCATGTTAGAGCTTGTTTACAAAAATAAATAATCAGGTCTTTTATCAAATCCTCCCATAGATCCCCCCTCCCTAAAAAGTTGGACTATAATAAAGTACAAAGTCCAGTATTTTGAACCTTACAGGAAAAGAATCTAACTTCAAATTATCCAAGAAAAAATTCATCAGTGTATATATGTAAAAATAAATGGTAAAAATTTTAAATTGGCACTCTGAATGCAGTTTGATTTAAGCATACATTCTATTTATCCTGATTTTCATTAATTGGACTCGACTGTATAAGCTAGACGATAAAAGGTCAAAATTTGAATAAGATTGTGCCTTCCTTGAATTCGTTATACTAACATTTAATGGGCTGACATAAGAAATGATGCTCTAAATGATGCTTCTAATGGTGTGAGCTGATTAAAAAAAGAATAATTACATGAGCACAGCTTCTGCTTTTTTCATGGCAGGAATTTTGAGATCCCACTCCACATGGTTTTCCTCCGTCAGGACAACATCTTTGGCAGTTTTTTCTGGTTTCTTGGTATCAATAAGAGGTTCAAGCAGCTTCACCTAAATGATAAAACATTACCACAGAATTAAATCACATGATTATTCATATGTCTGGCAACTGCTGAACGGTGGACTGTCTTAATTCTAATGGATGTTAACAAAGTTTTCATGACTGATGCAATATACTCTACAATCAGATATTTTAAACGACTAGAAAAGGTACATTTCTCCATTTTGGTTTTACCACGATGATGAAAAAGGGGGCTTTAAGCTGAAAAATGAAGGTCTATTTGTTGTTCTGCAACACCCATGCATTAGTCTTAGATTCAACAGAGCACAAATAATTAACATGAAACAGTTAAAACAAGAGTTTTTTTTATATGAATGGAGTATTTTAATTCAAATACACACACAAAAAAACATTTCTCTGACAGGAAGTTGTTGAAATCAACAACTGCACAGTTATTTATGTTAAGCATACACTTCATACAAATAAGAGCTAGAATAAGGTAATCATGAGTCCTTGGTTTTTAAGGTGCTTGCATTGGTATCCGTTGTCAAAAGGTCAAGCATGATAAATAATGTCACATGACTCATGAGTTAATTAAAAAATATTTTTTTAAACAATTCACAAGGCAGCGTATGTACAAAAATATTTCTACCAACTTACTTTGATCTTTTCGTCTTGACTTTTCGGCAAGTTCTCCCTCACCTTGACCTTGATGTCATAGACATGGGTGTTTTTCACCTCAATCATCTGCTTGTACTGCATAATCTTCACTTTGCTTAGAAGACCTGAGCTCGAGGCCACCTCAGAGGCAGGCTTGTAGTCAACTCGAACTCCCTGATCAACTCCAAGTGAGCATTCAAATTCTTCCTGTGGGGCCACAGCTTTCAACTGGGCCTACACAGAAGCAAATTGTAAGGATTATTATTAAAAAAAAAATTATAAATCCAAGCTTTCGCAACTGAGGGAAGCACTGTTAAAGAATACTTTTTATTAAACAAAAAAAAAAAGCGGGGGGGGAGGGGTTTCAAATGAAACACTTTCTTACAACTCATTTAAAAACTTAATGTAAAAGCAATTTCTCTTGCTTGTTGCATCAATACAAGTTTTTCCATTTTCAATTTTTATTTTGTATCAACATGGGAAGAGATAAAAGCAAAAATTACAAGTTATTTGGTTATGATGGAGAGTTTATTGATGTAAATAATGAGTTTGTAATGATTCTTTGGCTACTAGCTTAAAGGTAAGAAGAAATCTTTGTCCATCTCAGCATTAAGAACAGAGAAGATGTCTCTTCACAAACAGCCCCAGTTGTTTTTAAAACTTTTCGGTGTTCAAAAAATTATTGTTTTTACTTTTCTTCCGCACCACTTTTCGTTAAGAAAGATTGAGTGAGGCTAAGTCCTTTTTTCATAATTTTTCTTGTGCCTCATGTCTCCTTCACATTATTACATGTCCTTTATAATTAAAATCAGCAAACTTTGATGTAATTGCAAGACAGAGAAACACATGATAGGAAGACATGATGAGGATAAGCATACCTTCCCTACAGATGTGTTGTCTAGGAAGATATTGGTTGGTCCAGGCATCAGGATGTAAGGAGATGGGTTGGTCACTTTGGCCTCTAAGAATGCATGAAGAACTTTGCTGGGAATAGTCAGGTAGCTCAACGTCGGGCTTGTCTCTATGATAGCCACTGTGACCTGTTTGTGTGTTATTTGGCCTTTGTTGACTGACTTTTACATTTGAATTTATTCGATGCAAATCATATGAGGCAGTCAGGGTAAAAATCAGGCACAAGCTCAGCCTAGTTTTGAGTAAGAAGATCACTTAAAATGTCTTGCATTCTATCCAAATAAATCTTAAGTCGCAGAGCCAAGTTTTGAGATATAATTATAGACTTTGAAAGATAAGTGGATGTTCAGAGGTACTTTCTCTACTTTCAAATACAACAATCAGAAAATCTCTATCATGCTTCTTTCTGAATAAATTTATAGCCATCTGAATTCGGCAGGGTTAGGACTTGTAAAATTTCAGAAAAGGGAGAAAATAACATTTAAAATTTAGACGACTATAAAGGTGTTGAGGCCTTAGCAACCATACCAATTAGAATTAAACACATAAAACATGAACTTTTAAAATTAGAGGAAAGCCCATGTTTTTTTTATTCTTTACTTACACCAATTTCATTATCTTTACTCAAACCCGCGAAATCATGGGCACTTTACGAGTATCTTTAAAATAAAAGGCATACATGGATGTAAGCTGACCCCCAAAGAGCCTGTAAAACTTAGACTCTAGAAAGTACAAACCTGTTGGGATATTTCAACCATGTGAGAACTAAATTTAATATGCACTATCCAAACTTCAAATTATCAGTAAAGTCAGTAATTTGAATTTAGTTTAAATGAGGCAAACATTCAAAATATCCAGGTTGAATTATTTGAAAGCTTGATTCATTCGCACAAAATAAGCTCAATTCTTATCTATGTCTCAACTTGACTAATTTCCCTCTCTTTCAGTCTTGTATGACATTGCCAAGGCACTGTTTCTCTATCCGCACCAAATGCTCTATCATTTAGAGCCTATTCAAATTATAAGGAAAACAGAAAATCCATTTTCAATGAATAAACACTTTCTTGAAAGAGTTATAAAAACACTTCCTGTATAAAGTCCATTTTTAACAAGATCACTTGGTAATTCATCTTTTAACTGTGCGGTAAAAATATTCTGATTTCTAAGAAGATCAAAAACCTGGGTGGTTTTTTTTATTTCTAATCTTACATTGGATGATGAAATATCTCATTTAAAAAAGGTTTCTTATTAAAAACTTCGTAGAATTTCACAAATTAGACAATATTTAACAATAGAAAGTGCAAACAAACAATCTTGTGCTCTGGTATTGTCAAGACTAGACTATTGTCATTCCCTTTTGGCAAGTGCTACTGAAAACAAGCATAATTAATTACGAAAAATTCACAACAATTCTGCTAGGCTCATTTTGAAATCATCAAACAAAAAAAGACCACATCTCACCTCTCCTAAAAGAGCTGCATTGGTTGCCAATTGCATTATGCATATGTTACGAAATTGCATCCCTTGCCTTTCAGTGCCATAACAATCAGCAATTTCCCAACTATTTTAAAGATTCAATCAAACTGTATGCCC
>BMAT01009595.1:55206-68836 GCA_019649035.1 Elysia marginata | reverse complement strand
AGTAGTAGTAGCAGTAGTAGTAGTAACAGTAGAACTAGAAGTAGTAGTAGAAATAGTAGTAGTAGTAGTAGTTGTAGTAGTAGTAGTAGAAGAAGTAGTAGTGGTAGTAGTAATAATAATAACGGTTGCGGTAGTAGTAGTAGAAGTGGCAGAGATAGCAGTAAGAGTAGTAGTAGTTGTACTAGCGGTAATACTATTAGTGAAAGAGGTAGGAGTAGATTTGGTAGTAACGTAAATAGAAGTAGTAGTAGTCGTAGCGGCAGCGGTAGCAGGAGCAGCACCATAATAATATTTTGATTTTCGTTATTGTTAGGCATGTGCCTCTTTATGTGATTGTCTTACACATTTTTTTTATTTGTCTGACGAATGCGTAAAGCCGACAGCTCACTTGTTTCGTCCCTATTTTTAGAGCTAAAATATATACCTTCCTAGAAAAAAATTATTTCGTAAGCCAGGCATTCCTGGTCGTCATAAATATGTTCTATAAGGCATAATAAGCTCCTTTTAATAGTTGGGCAAATTTTCCCCCAAATATTCCTACTCTAACAGGACAATATTAATGTATCTAGATCTAATTTTCTTTTAAAAAAATTGCATCAGATTACAAAAGTAGAATTGGATCATCTAGGTAGGACGATTGAGCTTGAAGTATTAAGATGCCAGGACCGGACAGATATTGGGTTTACATGGAAAAAACTTGTGATTTGGGTCTAAAAGGCAGATCAACGTCAGCATAATTATTTAGTCATTTAAGTCTTGCATGTATGTGTTAGGAAGAAAGAGAGAGAGAGAGAGAGAGAGAGAGAGAGAGAGAGAGACAGTGTGTGTGTCTAGAGAGTCTAGTGATAAAAGATGAAGGCACCTGAGGCAGTGTCCACCACAGACTAATAATATTGTTCAGTATGGAAATTTTTCAGGCATACTGATGAAAAAATCTGTAGGCCCTAAGCTCATGGTTTTCGAGAAAGTTTTACTGATCACAATAGTAACGGCCACCCGAAAAAAAACATTTGCTTATAGTTTTCGTGATAGAAACTTACAAACTTCTTTTTGGTGCCAGTAGGCCTATAGAGCCCATGCCTATAACTATTGTAGCAGGCCTAATCAGCAGCAAACATGAACATGTAGGCCTAAGGTCTCAATTGAAAAAAAAAAACAACTTTCGCTTCTGTTATAGGTATTTTAAATGGTCTAAGACTGTGGTTTATATAATTATTGATAACGCCTACTGTAAGACCTATCATTGTTACTACTACTTTTAAGGACTACGATTAAATTTTAAAAATCTCTCCCCAACAAGGGTAAACTGAAATCAATGAACTTAGTTCTAGCTCATTATTTCTTGTGAGTATTCAAGAGGCCTAGGTCTACAAGTTTGATTTTAAGAAGTTCATTGAAAATATCTTAATTTAATTTAAATTTCTTGCCTTGTTTCCTTTACTCTTTCTTTTTTAAATACAGAAATAAAATCGAAACCTAACTTCTATCTACCCCCTCTTTAATATCTGCCACGATTCGTATTTTCGAAAAAAAAAAATCAAGATCTAGAATCTAGGTACTTTTCTACCAATAAGTTGTTGCTGAAACAAGGTGGATCTAGATGTAGTTTGAATCAAGGGAAGGAAAAAGCAACGACATGAACAGCCAAGTCTAGCCTTTTCCATTATCAAGAGTTTAGATAATGAGATGAAACACAGATCTAGATTTTATAGCCTAACTTCAACACACTATGCTAAGATTTTTAAATCTCAAATTAGCCTTGATTCAGTTCAAAGACTACATCTAGATTCTAGATCTAGATTGGGCCTTTGTCATGTCTGCAAAGCCACACGATTTTCAAGGCAGCTTAGGCTAACTCAAGCTGCAGATTAAAATCTGGCCAAGATTATGGACCGCGAATTCTAGGCTTTCCATTTTGCAAAAATTGCAGCAACCGAAAGAGAAAACTTTATCTTTATGCCTATCGGCACCGTTAATTAAAACCGTAGGCCTAGATCTACCCTAAAATCTATATCTAGTTCTAGAATGTCGATAATCAAAATTTATAGTTCGGGCGTCTCAAACTAATGATAAAAATATCTTTACAGATAGGATAAAAACTCATCCATTTTTCTAGATAGAATCTAGATCTAGATCTAGAGCTTTACTTTCATAAATACGATAAATGTAGATCTATTATTTAGAGATCTAGGCCAAGATTTATCTATATTCCACCTCTTGATCTAGAAAACTAGAGATCGAGTTTCAGTGCAAATGTAACTGACCCATTTAAAATGGATATGAAAGAGCTTGGACGTTACACAGGTAAGCGAAGACCCCTCTCCCTCCTCTCTTTCGTTCTCTTTTGCCACCTCTCTCTTTCTCTCTCTCTTGCTCTCGTATTTATGTCTGCCTGTCTTCTGTCTGTTTGTCAGTCTCTCTGTTTGCCTGTATTTTTTTCTCTCTTTCTCCCTGCCTGTCTGTTGTCTTTAATAGGCAAAAGTACTGTATAATTCATTTTTGTTTTTCGTGCATATGACAAACAGTTTTAAAAGTAGCTTAAAATTTTTTTTGCTAAGCT
This sequence comes from Elysia marginata, assembly GCA_019649035.1. Lineage (NCBI taxonomy): Eukaryota > Metazoa > Mollusca > Gastropoda > Plakobranchidae > Elysia > Elysia marginata. Next base: position 66,276 of record BMAT01009595.1, on the reverse strand, counting down.
GTGGCCCTGAAAGCTTGGTCAATAAGTAGAACTATGATAAATTGCGCAACCTTATTGTTTATCACAAATTATTGTATTAAATATTTTATCTATATCTATAAAACTGTTAAAAGATAAACTCGTGCAGAAGGCCACAATGCTACACTTTCTGACATGTGGCTCTACACCGATGAAACTTGTAGTAGTCTACTGGCAGCCTAATTGGGATAATTAATAACATTAATTCAGCAAAAAGTTTCATTTTCTGACATTTTTATAATATTCTATATGCAGGGGAAAAACGGTTGAATTTCAAAGCGTTCTTGTACATTGTAAGGAACTCCATTTTACAATTCATACTACAAGTCCAAGTTTTGAGGTAGTATCGTATGGCTACACCTCCAGATTCTGTTTCTTGACCCATGCTATCAGGTCTTCATCAACTTTACGGACTGTTTCATATCCACCACCTTGTTTCGGACCTGGGCAGTTTAAATCAATGTGATTTGTTGTTTCAGGAGCCTTGCTACATCGTTGGCACATTGGAAAGCCTTCCAGTTTCCACGTGTGCATCATACAGGCGGTCTTTGCATGTCTTGTCCGAAGTCGGTTAATTAATAGTTATCACCTGGTGCTTTCTTTTTAAGGTTGTGAAGCCAGAAAGAGGTTGGGTTGGATCAGTTATTAATAATTATACTTCTACCTGTTGAAATGTTATTTTCCCATTCTTTTCTCCACTCCTCTGTTGCATTTAAGTTTTCAATCTTTGCATTGTAGTGGGGGTTTATTGACCCCAGTCTTCTTGTTGCTGGGGCTTCCTTGTATATTAATCTTGTTTAAAGGATATGGTGTCTGCCGTGTCCTCGATTCTTTTGATTTTTTTCTATATCGCATCTTCTCTTCTGATGTGGGGAGGTGCAATTGAGTTATGGTAGGAAAACACTGGATCGACGCTTATTTGAGGCAGTCACCTATTGTTCTCATCGATTCATGTGGTGTTAACATCAACCAGTTTGGTGTTCGGGCTTCTGGTCCACATATGGGGGCAAGAAGTTTTGTTCATATAAGAAATAAAAAAAAATGTAGCCTTGTAAGGCATCGGCAATACAAACCGAGCATTTAATAGCAGTAATTTTAAAACTCGTGTCAACATTTTCATCATTGACGATGCCGGGAGAACTACAATTGTTTTGATGAAACTGGTCAATGTTATTGTAAAGAACCCTAAACGGTCTTACCTAACCAGATCACCGGCACTTAAAGAATTAAAGCTCTTCCGAAAGTATTCCCATGAGACTGCGCTGCACAGATCTTACTTGCAAAATAAGGCCCCACCAGGTCCTCCTTTCAAGATTGTAAAAAAAAAAAAATTAAATCGGCGCAGTTTTCTCAGGGCTCTTCATAAACCACACATTCGCCAGGACTTAAACATATACTCCTGATAATATACTACCTTCACAGAAACGAAGTCAGATAAAAAAATTTGAGTGCTGTCCGGAATGTAGGCCTAACATGAAAACTGCCACAAATAAGGATTGTGTTTTCGTGTCGATCTCAAATAAGGTTTCGACCTAAGTTGGTTCAATGACTACTTCTCAGTGTAGATCAAACCACGTAAAGGATAATTATACTCTTCTGATGAAGGCTGTAATAAAATAGATTCTCTCCGAAAATAATTTAAGGCCAAGCTTGCAGAACCGATTGTGGGCTTCAAGGAGGTCTTCTCAAGTTTTAACTTAATATTCCTTCCAAGATGGAGCTTTAGGGATGCAAATGTGATAGGCGATCAATAGGGAATGAGATTAGAGATAAAGCAAGAGTAGCGTCCCTTTTCTAGAAGACAATACCCCAGATACTATTGTGGCTATTGTAATCTAGACCTAGATTTGAGGGTCTTATTTTGCTAAATTTCTTACTTTTATAAACGATTTCACATCTATTTTATTCTAGAATTAAAAAACTATAGAGCTAAATAAAAAGTTTATGATCTTTAAAATAAACCTGTCGTATAAATTTTAAAAGATTGTAATCAAAAGACAGCGGGTGACCCCATTTTATTTTCACATAATATTGTCTTTAAAATATTTTCTAAAAGATACGCTGGAACGTAAATCAGCAAGTGCTAGCCTTAATAAAGATTAAATCTCACTCGGATTGACACCGGGAAAATTCCGCTGTACTCTTGTTGAAATCTCATTCCCTAAAGGCTTTTGATAACTGATAAAGGCAATTGGGTGCATCACGTGATTCCATACACTGACACTTTATAACGTTAAAATGTCCCCGCACTCATAAAAAAATCAAAGTGCATATTAAATCTTCTAACGTTAGTTGATTAATTGCTTAAAAAAAAAACAACTGTACTCTAGGATGCTGATGGTGTTGTTCCAAGTTCCAATCTCACCTGTCACCTTTCAGCATCATCGGTTCCAATGTTAGCTGCTACACCAAAATAATGTCAACACAATCCTTCTGTGATCAAGTTTCCTCTGTCCACACATTCGTGCGCTTTTTCTTGCATGCCTCTGTTACGTTTTCCTTACAATAGCTACATGTGATGGATGGTTGTTTTAATATGTTTTATAACTTAATTCAAAAGACATTCATGCTATTCATAATTCAATGCTGTGAGACGCTTGATAAACTTATTAGGAAGCTCAGCGCAAAATAAAAACCTGGACTTTAGACACAAATTTTGTTCTTAACAAGTGTTACTTCAGTTTTATAATGCAATGTCTCACACAGCCACGTTGGGAATTGATTGGCTTGATCAAAATGCATTGAAAGATATACAGTACTGCTCAACATCAATTAAAGTAGTGTACTAAGCCTTCAACTAGTTGAAACTATAGGTGGCCCTTAAATTTTGACCAGCATAATCGATCCCACATTCCCGACTTAGCAGCATTTACCTGTCTGCCACTAGTTTAGACTACTAAAGCACTATCTTGATGACATGAAGTTTGAATATGACTAATGGCTGGTTGACAAAGTGTAGTGTTGATTCATCTTTAAGTTTGACGCAAATATCTTTGGGGTGGGTATAGGCATCTTTTCTCTAGTCTCCCATTGGCAAACATTCATTCATAGACCTCGAAGGGGACTACGTGAGGAACATTAGCCAAACTCCCAGAGCAAGTTTAGCCGAATTTCAGCTCGATGGAATCGCAAATATTTATTCTATGACAGTATTTCTATTTCTTTGCAGCCCTCGTAGATGGAAAACCAGATTAATAAGAGAGAGAGAGAGAGAGAGAGAGACAGAGAGACAGAGAGAGGCAGAGAGAGAGACAGAGAGAGAGAAGAAGAAGAAAGAGTAAAACAGATAGAAGAGAGACAGACAGAAAGAGAGAGAGAGAGAGAGAGAGAGAGAGAGAAAGAAAGAAAGAAAGAGAGAGAGATATGGCTCCTGTGAAATAAAAAGATATATATATATTTAACTACTTTGTAAGTTAATATTCTTTTTTTCATTTTTACATCTTCAATGCGACTGATTTCGTGACATCCTTCTTCAGATGCAATAGCTTGGTAAGTAGGGTTGTATTACGATGTTTGAGAAAAAAACTTCCTAGCTATCTCTATAATAACAAACTTTTGTCTATATGCTTTTAATTGTTGTATTAGGTTGCACTATTCCAGTTACATTTTTCAACGAAATGGCACGGTGAAACTGGACTGTAGCTATTGAAATCAAATGGTGATGATAAAAAAGTACCTTTTAAAATAACCTTAATAATAGCCATCATTTATGCTCCTGCTCTTCGCTTCTGTTTTTCTATGATTGTAACATCGTGTTAATGGCTCTTAATCACAGTTTTATTTCTTCGATCCTTTATGAAAAACACACAAAGAGTTCAGTGTATAAGGGATGCGCTTCCAGATAACTTCTAATTAAATACATTAATTATGTAGATTGATTTATTCTAGATTGGTGATTTTTAGACTTAACTAAGGAGGCAAGAATAAGATTGTGGAGAACATATTGAAGCAGCGCTTGTTATCCTATTAGTTTTCTTGTGAGCAATATCTTGAGTTCTTAACAAATTATTTTACTTGAAAACGTTACAGCTAAACAGCGTAATAATCAATTATTTAGACTAACTCTGTGCTAAAAATGTTTGGTGGTGGTGATTTGAAAAAGAAGTGATGAATTTTAGTTCCATGAAATCTCACAACGCTTAAAATGAATTTTTTTCCTTACATTATGACAAGCTAATCGTGCCGGAATTGATATAGGCAATGACAAACCATTTTGTATACATCATCACTTCTAAATTTGACATGTTATCTGTTCCAGCTCTTCACAAGGTAACATTAGACAACACTGTATTGTTTGCTCTAAGTAAATAAAACCATAAATCTGATAAAAATTTTATCTAAACCCTACTTTATTGTACCCTTATCTCAAAAGTTATCTCCATGTCAATAATAATCATGAAGTTATTTTCTAGCGCCTCTTCATACAGGTAGGCCCGAAGCTCTTAACAATAGTATAGATACCCAAACAAACAATGCTGACATAATGACAATTTTGTACAAAACATACTCCATTAAAAATTTAAACAAACAGAAAGGAACAAAGACAACAGGCTATTCTTTCAAGTCGATGATTCAGAGTCAAGAAGGTTAAAGTTTTCAATTGCAACACCTGATCTAGTGATACAATTCAAAATGCTTGCATTACGTGGAAGTTAATCTGTGAAATCTTTCCTGTGCCACAAAACAAAAGAGAAGGGCCGAGCTAAGAATCCTATCCAAACAATGACTGTTATCAATAAATCATTAGTACAACATTTAAGATTACAATGCATTGAAATACGAGAGGTAAAACGTTTTTTTTTACAATAAGCAAATCATACGCAGTCCAATGATAAAAAAAAACAAAAAACTCAAGAGTAAAATTGAGTTGGCTTTTTGTTTTTACATATATACCGGTAATGATAGAGAAAAGCCGAGATGAAACACTTATCTCATTTTCCTCTTTTCTTAACTGACGAATTATTGTTTTGCTTTGCTAAAGATGTAAGGATTAAATAAGCAATGTGCGAAGGATGTAATGCTTTGATGTCCAATGATTTACGATGTCAATTTTTTCCACACAAGAAGTAATTTTATACTTCTGTTCTGCAGTAGTTGGAAGACCATTACATTTGTACAAGAGAAAAATGGCCTGTGCAGTACACTATGTACTGGCACAACTGCTTTTACCATAAATAAGACATTTACAGGATACAGTTTTTGAGAGGTGCAATATTTGTTTTCTAATAAGGTATACGTCGAATGAACCGTTCTTGACACACACGGCAAGGTAAGGTAGCTTGTCAGTAAGGTAGTTTGTCAGTGCTGTCCCCAAGGGGGCCTAGATAGCTCAGTTGGTAGTGGCTTCGCTCCGTGGCCAAGAGGTCGCGGGTTCGAAACACAGCCGAGCACACTCCGGGCCCCTACTGGTTGGGTCGGTATCAGTATAATGTGACCGGCTGAGGCTAAGTCATGGTATCCCCGCTAGTCTCTGGGTGGCAGCCCGTAAATTGTCATTGGGACCCAAGCCCTGAGAGCACCTTTGAAGTGGAATTGGGCTTGTAAAAACACCCTTCAATCAATCAGTGCTGTCCCCGCCGCCTTTACTTTCGCCAGCTAGCTAGCAGTAGTTATCAAGTACTGGGTGGGCACAAAGAACATAAAAATAAATTTGCCAGGAGTGGGAGTCGAAGCCGGAACCTCTTGAACCTCCTGTATGAGTCACCGCTTACCCGGTCTTCAATTCTTCTTAGACTTAAAAAAAGAAAAACCAGCATGTCTTTTTTGTTTTGTTTGCAGCCTCAAGCAAACTTTAAGCGAAGGCAAAAAGGCCTTCAACGTGGACATCAAACTGATGCTTTATAACGTAAGAAGAAGTGAAGCCATCGTGCGTGACCTTCACGCTTCCGAGAAAGAGGACTTTTATTCAGTAAGTACCGGTAGTATGGAACATTCCAGCTTCTCTAGTCTCCCTAGAAATAGATATTCGGCCATGTCGAAGGTAAAGGGGCCAGGCCTACTGTTCTGTTGGTTGTATGCAAATAAGAGTAAATCAATGAGGGACAGTACCGTAAAGCATAAAGGGCCACCATGGCACAAAGACGCCATCAGTAGAGATTAAAATGAAGAGCTGTCTTCCATAACTGAGTGTTTTTATTTTTAGGTTTTAAAGAAAATCAAGAAAAACTTCTCAATTCTTCCTCTTTGTCTTTGTAAAAATACACGCAATATTATGACATTTTGGTTGAAAACGCAGTGCATCTATCTATGTTTACCTCGATATCAAGAATCATGTATGAGACGTAACTCTGATTTCAAAGAAAGTTCAAATATTGAGTTTTGGGAAACCGCTCCTCAAATGTCAACTGGAGAGAGAGAGGGAGGGCTCCATCCTGCAGTGAATGGACATTGCCGCATCCTCAATCCTGAATCACGAAAAGTAAATCAATCACTCAATCAGGCGTAAGCCAGGACTTGAAAATATTGACATTTTGAAAACTTTTTTTTAAATAGTACCGGTATTGTATTATTATGCTTTTGAAAAATAAAACTGAAGAAAAATAATTATAAATATGTTTTATAAACTGAGGCTTGTTATTTAAAAACAAATGAAAACAATCTCATAGTAATTTTTGTTTGTTTTTAAAGAGCTTTTACTCAAAGCTAGTTTGGGTGACTTGTGACGGACCTACCTCCTTGGTACCCTCAAGTTTTTAACATAAATACTGACCTCTTGCCCGAAGTTGTCCTCTTTCTTCAGCAAGCAGGATATAATTATCTTTTTAAACTTTGGCGCAGTTAATTTACAAGTTACTATCAAAGCAACAAAAAACAAAAAATTTGAAAAAGTATGCGTGTTTAAAAATCTTAAGAAAAAAAAAATAAAAAATGTAGTGTTATGTTTATTATGACACTGTTGAAGTGGTGTGATTGTCTATATTTTTATTACTTGCGTGTTTGATTTGACTAATGTTGTACTTGGAAAATATGGAAATCCAAACAGATTATTATCGAAAAAATCTGAACCTATAAAAGTGAAAGCATTACATATTTTTAATATATAAAATCAGACAAAAAAGAACTTGAAACCAATAACATTCTGTTTAAAACAATAAAAGTGCACAATATAAAACTATAAAGACAACTGAAAATGTGGAGAACTACTCATGACGTTCTTTAAGTATGAATATGATAAGCTTAATGCGTTACAAAAATACGAAGAAGTCTTTGTACGTGTATGGAAAGTCGCAGTCGATCTTCTTACAAGAGAGACTAGAATACCACAAAAAAAAAAACAACGATCAAACAAAACTAAACAATACTGAGGTATTTTATAATGTAACAGGGGGAGACATTGAAAATGCAACAGCTGAAACCACGTCCCTAAGTTTCTAATGTTCTTAAGCAAGATCTTTTGTGCCAAAAAACATAAATCAGTAGATTCGCAGCTGAAACATACCTGCGGTCTGCGGAGGCAAGGAAATGTATACGATGTAAAAAATTATATAGTTTACCCAAAGATTATTACAGTCATTGGTACTCTGTACAAATTTTAAAATCTTTCCTCTCTGTCAGGCGAGTCTCCAACCCCCCCCCCCCCCTCCGAAAGTTGCAAGTATGTAAAGTACTTTACTAAATTTGACATTAATTTTGTACATCTCACCAGACAGCTCTTTCAGGGCTCTTGGGAAGCCTGTCGGTCCAGGCTGATATCCTCGAGCATAAAATAAAACAACTAAACATCAGCAATGTCTCTGGCATGGCGGAGCAACCAATCATACCTACGCAACAAGGTAGGGCAGGCACTTCTCTTTTAGCTTAAGATGGAAGAAAAAAGCATTTCCAATGAAATTGACCGAAATTAAACTTGACTGGTGTGTTAAAGTATTATTTTTTCTTGCCAACCCTTTTTTCATAAACCACCTGCCTAAAATGCGCAAAAGGTAACCTCACAAAAAGGTAGTGTTATCAGCATATTGTTTAAAGCCCGCTGTGTGCTTCGATTTTGCCACCCTTTCAATGATTTATAAATTTTCTTTTTTTTTAAGATACCTAAATTTCTTTTTTACCTGGAATTAATTTCCACTCTCCTATTTTGAGCTGATTAGATGGGCATCGTGAAAATTCTAATATATCAAGTACTTTCTCTCAGACTTCTGTTAGCTCTAGTTAGATCTATTCTATAGAAATTTTTTTTTCAAATTAGAAGGTGGAAAAAAGCTACTGGTTTTCTGTTCTATTCATTTCTAAGTTAATGGTCCTGATTATGAGGTAAGTTTTAGAATTGGAGGATCCGAGTTATATTTTAATATGTGATCTTGATAAAAAATATACGAACCCAATCTGCCGCATGTGACCAACACAGCATTTATTGGAAATAAAGATTGCATTTGTAGAAATAACTACTGTGTCCTCTTTAGAGTGAGGATTGGGCAGGAAAAAACATGGAAAGACGCAATAAAGATTTTTATAGAGGACCATGCAGCATTGTAAGGTTCAGCCATGACACATGGGTTTGATTTCAGCTATTTGCCTCTCTTCTATGACCCTTACAATAATCGCAGTTCGTGCCATCCTCTCTGTATCTTCTTCGTTCTTTTTCTTTTAAAATTCTCTCTCTCGCTCTCTCTTTCTCTCTCTCTCTCTCTCTTCCTCTCTCTCTCCCTCCCCCTCTCTCTCTATCTGTCTCTGACTATCTGTCTGTCTGTCTCTGTCTATCTCTCTCATTCTCTCTCCTCCATCGCTATGACTCTATATACATAAGTAACGTTTTTGGTTCTTGAAAGTTGTCTTTGCGCGAATGTAATAATGCATCTTAATATGACTTGTTTCTTGTGAGATCAGGTTTGTGAATTCATTAAGAAAACATATTTAATTTTTATGCAAAAATCATCGTTGTACCAGTTCTTAGAACACAAAGAAAACTAAGTTAGAAGTGTTACAAGAGATTAAATATAAATGTAAGAGTTATAGCACTTTTGTGTTCTTTGTGAGAACGCTGATGAATGAAATCATCTGACCTTATCATTTTCCACCCTATATTTACATTATATCTCATTTTTTTTTCAACTCACTGTTCCTATCGTCAGCCAAAGAGCCTGTCAACGTCGAAACGTATGAAGATTGCCACAAGAAGTTAGATAAAAGTCGCGAGTCAATGATCACATCCACGATCGTGAAAAGCAGAAAGTTCAGCTTTGAAGACGTCATTGGTCTCTGTGAAGCGAAAAGATCTCTTCACGATTCTATCATCATGCCTGTGGAGTTCCCACATTTGTTTTCAGGTATATGAAAGCGATTGATTGAGCACAAGGCGTAATCCTTTGAAAGGATTAACCTTTCCCGTACGTTGTGTATCAAAAATGGTACAGTCGATTAACAAATAATGATTTTCTTCAGCTCTTACCTGACATTGATAATCTAAGAATGCCTCATTTAACCTTCTTTGCGCTCTCTAGAATTCTCATGTGTATTAGAAGAAAGGGTTGTAATTAAAAATACAAAAGATTTTACCCACCCCATACGTCGTGTTCCAAAATTAGTACAGTGCTATATACATGTATTACAGTAGTGCTCAATTATAGTGGCACTACAGTGGGACCTCTGACTCTGAGGAATGCCCAATTTTTTCTGTATATAAAGCTTATCACCTGTGTATGGCTTTAATGGGACAATAACAGATGTGAACATGAATAGAGCGGGAGAATAGTGCTCTATTCTTTAGAGAAATTAGAGTAAAAACTGTAACATAAGACCATAGGCTCATTGTGGACTTGGTTTGCACAGTGAGCTGATGGAAGGTGGATCCATGTAAGAAGGTTAAAGACGCCAATACAATGGCATAATGCAGTGGCATCGTGCAATGTGCATCCACACAAACATTGTGCAAATGTAGGCTAGGCTTGGCCTTGTAGAAACCTGGTTTGTATCAATACCAATGGTGTTAAGTCGATTGTTTTGGATTCGCTTGTGTTCAGCATTGCTCACTTTCAGTTTCATTTCATAGGCCACATGATTGTGCGTTTCTGTATCTTACTTGCACTGCTGGTATTTGTTAGAAGTAGTATTAGAAGTAGTAGTTGTAGTAGTAGTAGTACTAGTAGTAGTAATAGTTGTAGTTGTAGTAGTAGTAATAGTAGTAATAGTAGTAGTAATAGTAGTAGTAGTAGTAGTAGTAGTAGTAGTAGTAGTAGGCCCTAGTAGTAGCAGCAGCAGTAGTAGTAGTAGTAGCAGCAGCAGTAGTAGTAGTAGCAGTAGTAGTAGTAGTAGTAGTAGTAGTAGTAGTAGTAGTAGTAGTAGTGGTTGTAGTAGTAGTAGTAGCGGTGGTAGTTGTATAGTGGTTGTAGTAAGTGCAGTACCACTATTAGAACTAGTAGTTGTGGTAGTAGTAGTAGTAGTAGTGGTAGTAGTAGTAGTAGTAATAATAGTAGTAGTAGTAGCAGTAGTAGTAGTAGTAGAAGTAAAAGTAGTAGTAGTAGTAGTAGTAGTAATATAGGCTACTCAGCTTGAAGCCCCCATCTTTTTCCCCTAAGCTTAAAGTCGTAATGGTGTGCATTTGCTACTCTCAGAGTCATTCAGATCCACGTAAATTAATGGAATTGCCGCCTTTTCCAGGAGGACGGCAGCCGTGGCGCAGAATTCTCCTATACGGACCTCCAGGAACAGGTAAAAGCAGACTCGCTCAAGCTGTATCTGCCGAGGTAAACGCAACATTCTACTGTGTGTCGAGCGCAGACCTCGTATCTAGTTATATAGGAGAGAGCGAAAAGTAAGTATGACATATAGATCTACTCTTTTGGGGAAACAAGTATCTTAAATTATTTCTATGTATTACTGATCATCATCATCATCATCATCATCATCATCATCATCATCATCATATAATATATTCATCATCATCATATAATAAGCTTATATTCATCATCACCATCATCACCACCATCATCATCATATAATATATTCATCATCACCATCATCATAATCATAAACAAAACTATCATCTCCACTTCCAACTTCAATTTCTTTACAACATAGTAATTGTTCTTACTACTGCTATTACTACTACTACTACTA
>BMAT01009595.1:9673-22854 GCA_019649035.1 Elysia marginata | reverse complement strand
ATCAAGTTTGAAAGTTGGCCACAGACACACTCACACACGCCGCGTTGCCTAGCCTACTGTTAGTGTTACTGCACTTCTATGGCTAATAGCAGAGAGTGACAATCATTAACAATGTCTTTACCATGAAGAGCATTCTAATCAAAATCATTTTTGCTTTCCTGAAGGAGATTGTTCATATATATTATATTAAATATGATGATGAAAAACTCTAGGTCTTGATTGTAGGTCAAGACAGCAGGGGAGTTTATAATGTAGCAGTCAAGAATTTTAAAGCATGTTAAAATACTTACTAACTGAAACATTTTGAATTTGAAATTTACTTTTGAAATTTATTTTATTATCAATGTTGAAAATTTTTAGGTTTACTTTTTAAAAAATGATGGTTTGTTTTTACTGGTTTTTTTTATTGGTTTTATCATTAATTTATCACATCACATAGTGTTGGTAATGATGCATATTTTCTTTGTGCTCTTTGTTCAACAATCAAAACACTAACACCATGCCTACTCTTTATTGTGGTGCATCACATCTATGCTTGAAAGGTTAGGTTTAAATATATATATATCTGTTAAGTCCTCTGTCCTCATCTTCCTCAGAGCTTTCCTGTTTGCGTCAACTTAGTCAGTGCAGTCATAGGAGACCAAATGTAGGTGGTGTTAGTTTGCACAGTTTACCTGGTAACAGATTTTCTTCAGAACTTGTGGTAACAGCGCCTTCCGTGTGGCTGCCTTGTAGGAGAAAGAGTACCCGCAAAGCTGACATACAGACAAGTATAAATCTTGGGTAAGAGAATTTGAATATCAGGCTTTTTCCTTGATAAAAAATACTATCGAATCCAGATAACTTGAAACCTGGATAATAATTTTTTACTCTAAAGTTAAGTATATAAATTACCGATCTTATGTCTTTTACAAAATATTACAAAATATTTATAATTATAAATATGTTGAAACGTGGGTAATTGTGGGTTACTCTGTTCCTGTGGGGTTCAAAATATCTGGACTGGACTATAGTTTAAAACAGGTTCAGGGAGGTTTTTTTGTTTAACAAAGGCAAAAATACTAAGAAAAATTACCATTGATTTTATTCAACCGTTTTAATATGAAGCTTAAGATTAGAAAACCATTGATCAGTGTCAGTAGTTCATCTCCTCATCAATCCTAAGTCTTTTCATTTTTGACTCTCCTTTCATTTTTCCTTCTCTTTTTTTGTTGTCTCCTTGTTCCCATTATTTTGCTCTGACTGCTTACTTCCGTTTTTTTCTTTTTTTATTTCACATTAACATGCAATTTTATAAACAAACATCAATTTAATTTTTTCAAATATTAGTTGGATTGAAAATAAAATTAAAAGGAATGGTAGTTGTGCCGTCAGATGAAAGAATGATGAGATCTATCTTACCTGTTTTTATCTGTGTACCTGTCCATGTCCCCACATTAATGATTAAAATTTTTCATCTGTTCTATGTTCCATTTTTCTTCCTTTTCAAAGGGTCTGTGGCATTGAGAGTTTGGAAGAGTTTACTCCTCTGTCAGATGAAAGTTTGCAAACAGGTAAGGACTTCTTGTGTTGAAAATTATGTCCCAAGATAATTTCTCCTTCAAAAAGTCTTGCAACCAGTCAAAATAAGTCTGAAGTTCAAATTGGAAGGTAGTCAGGTATTGGTATCCCAGAAAAGCCTATTTTCTCTGCTTTCAAATTTAGCAAACAGAAATGCTGTCAAGTTACAGGGAGAGGATTGCATTTAAAGTTAAGATGACTAGTATAAAAGTGTTGAGGTCTTAACAACCATAACAATTAAAATTAAACACATAGAATATGAAAGTTTCATATGATAAATTAGGTGTCAAAACTAATACATAGAAATGGTTTTAGTGTCAATATGGAAATATTAAAAAAAAATTGACTTCTGTATACCTGCTAAAATAAAAATTTGAAAGCTAATATATCTCAAAACTAAGCCAAAATGCGAGATATATATGAAATATTATCATTATTTATGTTTATTATACACATTCAGAGGAGGAGTATCTGTGTTAATGTATTTTTGAAGGCTTAGATAAAAAAAAATGATAAATAAAACTAAAGCTAACAGTTTAGTCCACTATCGTGCACTGAAAGATTGAACTCATTTTAAAAATTAAAAAAGATTTTTTTTTTTGAGCCATGTCACCATCAGCTTAAAAAAAAGGAACTTGATGCCTTTGCCAAATTTTTAATCACAGCTCATCATATAGGACAGTGAGTTCTTACAAATTGTGATTTCTTTTTATGTCTGTGACTTGTTTGAGTATGAAATTTTTAAAATGAAATATGCGATCAAAAAAAGCATTTTTAAATTTCATCTGTAAAGTCTATGCAAACATGTATATTGTTTCTGTGTCCTCTTAATTAAACAGTAGCAGAAGTTTAAATAAAAGAGAAGCACATAAGATTTATGTATTATCAGCATATTGCGGCCACAAGAAAGTTGTGCTAGCTAATTGTTTCAATCTATTTATTAAATATAAAGTCTTAATTATCAGAATGAATTTTTAAAAACTTCAATTGGTTTCTAATCAAATTTATATTGGTTTTTCTTATTTTGTTGTTTTTTTCAACAGATGTGGCAGGTCAGATCAATCAGACTCTAGAACAAGGAGAAGCTGGGCGACTGTATGCTGTTGTTTACATCCGAGGAATCCAGCACAAAGTTACTGCTGGAGATGTTATTGCTGTCAAATATGATTTTCCGCCCAATGTTGGTGATCGTCTGCGTTTAGAAAAGGTTAAGCTGAGTTTCATGTCCTTTTGTTTCTATATATGCTGTTACAAAATTAGTTGTGGTAGGTGAAATTTACATAGAAGACAGTTTTGTGATGTAGCTTTGTTGGTACTGCCTTCAAAGGTATAAATGTGTTGGGTTTTTTTTCTTCCAAGTTTACATATTTATTTATCAGCCGGTGCATTTTCACCGTTTTTTCCCCTGTTATTTTGAAGCCTGAGAAACTAAGTACAGTCAACACTGCTTAAGTCGATTTCCAGGGGACATAACTACTAAGATAGACTTAAGTGAAAAATCGAGTTAAGTAATAGCTGGGTTATCTTGATTAAAAATTTCAGCATAAGGTCTTCATCTGTATAATTTTCTCTGAGTATTTGCTGTTTATTTTGTTGTTGTTGACGTTGTTTATTTATTTTTTTAGATTTTTCACTCATTTTAATAAAAAAAAATATCCATTAAAATACATAATTCAAAATTTTTAAAGGAACAACGTAATTAACCTTAATAAAAGTAAAAGCATAATTATATTATGAATTACAAAAGAATTACAATACGGTAATTTGTCGATTAGTTCAATTTTTCGCATAAGTGTCAGGTTGTTAATTTCCTGTCTGCCATGATTAAAGTTTAAACTCAGGAAGCTCTACTTGAAGTTGTAGGTCTCCTATTGTCTTAGTAGGCTAAATGGTTGATTAGATCGACACTGTAGTGCAGCTCAAGATAATTTAATTATGACGGGATGTTTCTGTGCCTGCTGTTTTCAGTCAAGTGGCGATATGATATTCTTTAGATCTATCTCTCTCAACATTACAATGACCAATCTCTGTGATAGGATCTGGCATGATTACTCTCGCACTAAACTCTCATTCTTTCAGTTTCACTTCCGTCTCATATTGGGGAGAATCCTGGAGATGGAATTGGAGGGGGGACGGGCTTCTATCACATATATCAGTCAGATTCAATCATGTAAGGCATAACGCATCTGGAACACAGAGCGTGTGCCCCATAATACACGAGACCAGTCATATTGCGATTAACGTTACTGCAGTGTGATAGTGATAGAGATCGCTCATTCCTCCAGAATCACACCCACTTACACAGGCCAGATGGCTCCAGCTGTGCGGCGCACGCTGGGCCACTAATCCTGGCATGCCAAGCCTAGCTTGTTCATGGTGAGAGAGGGGTAGGAGGGAGGAAGCTTTGACCAGTCAGACAGAAAGAGACGTGTTGTCCAGACACTTTGTATATTTAATCACCCTAGTCTTGTGGGTTACGCATAACCACACCTGTAAACCTTTCAGCACTGTCGATTACAAAGACTGATGTAATAGTGCGGTATTAGGGGTTTATTGTCTCCTGCTTTCAGGGTTGTTTAACATCTCCTATGGTTCTCGGGGATCCTTATACGGCGACTCGGGTCGGGTTATTGTCTCCTAAGGTTCTCTTGGATCTTTATACAGCGATGGGTCTGGTGTAGACTCGATCTGTCTAGCTTTAGTGTGGTTCAGAAGGACCGGAGCTAAGGAATATCTTCATATTTATTGCAGCATGAGCTTTTCTAAGATCAACTTATATGAAAATCGACTTATGTGCTAGTGCTTATATTTTTGTTCTCTGAAGGGGGAGGGGCCAAGGAAAAAGATCGACTTGGTTGAAAATCGACTTATGCAGCGTCGACTTAAGTGGAGTCGACTGTATGTTAATAATTTTGAAGATTTGATCCCAAGAAAAAAGGCATTTCAATGCTTTTTAGACATTTTACATCTCTGTGCTTGCGAGAAGGCAACATGTGGATTTCCATCTGTTTTCAGAAAGGTTGCTTGGTAACTGCTAAATTATAAGTTTGTTAAAAAATCGTATCTTGTGCTAATTATCTTTTTCAACTTACTTATCCTTTACCGTAAGTTATAACTGAACTATTTTTTTTATTTGAGCAGAAAATTTATTGAAACTATAAACTGCTCTCATTGGATATAAAATAAATGACAGCTCAAATATGCAATATTCACAGCTTTGGAGAGTTTCTTTTCAGAGGTTTTATTGAGGTTTTCACTATACTTTAATTTATGAAATAAAGGCAGGTTTAGAATAAGAAGTTGAATCCTAGGACTGGGAATTTTTTAAAAATTTTTGCCAATTTTCAATTTGTAGTTGAGTTCTCAATATAAGTTTCTATGGGAAGCTTATAGGATATGGAACAGAAAAAGCTGTTGCACTCTAAAAAACTGAAAGAAAAAAAATTAAGATTTTTATCATCACTCCAAGCTGGTGCCAGAATGTTATACCTAAGTATTGAAATTGGATGCAAAGTGCCTGATCGTTCTGCCAGTCAATTCAATAGCAGTGTACAAAATGTAAAAAAAAAGTAATGCACCAAAGGTGAGATTTTGTAGTAAATGGAAATAGCTGTCAACTGTTTTTGACACAATTACATGTAAATTTACCTCTTTTTTTTTTATCTTCCTGACAGCATATGTACAGACTATACCCTGGAACAACACAAAAGCCTAGTTTCATGTTTCTGCAGTTTTAGTGTTGTCTTGTTGGTTCGCCATGTCTGTAATCCATAGAGTAAGACTACCTTTGCAAAAGATCTTTGTCCATTCCTTGATGATCTTACGGGATCTTATCTTCTTCAGCACTAAAAAAGCTAGCATTAATAATTATTTTTATTTCATTTTCCCCAATAGGTCTTAGCAGTTGGTGGAAAAGACTTTTCTTTGATGGGACAGCCTTTACTAAGGTAAAGTACTGGAAGTTAAAAAAAAAAGATATTAAATATAAGAAGCTACGAAGAATTGCAGTCCAGGCGGGATATTTTGAACCCCATGGCATCAAAGTTTATCTTAGTTTGAGATAACAGTATTTAGACTTATCAGTATATTTTGTAAAACAGATAATAAGAATGGCAATATATATATAGTTTGAATAAAACGAATATTTGAAACCAAATCTTACATATGTGAGGTGACCAGTAGAAATAAGGCACAAGATGGAATTTTGACATTACTACTTGAGGTATTCATTTTTGAAGAGATGGGAAGAGAAATCAATATTACATTGGGCGTAAAAAGCCGACACATGCATTTGTTAAAACAAATCACACTCAAATTCTAGCACAATGATAGTAAACATGATTTACTAGAAAACCAAGGTCTGTTTTGATGTTGGCTATAGGCTAATTATAGTGAAATCTAGAGTTAGCGTTCAGGTCTTGCTGATTCATACTGCAGTCTCGGTAGAGAAGGAATCAACACAACTGAAAAACAATTTAAAAAACGAATCGCCATACAAGTACACTTGAGTAATGGTTTTCTCAATATTTAAACTTAATCTCTGTTAGGCCCACCCAGCTCAGCTAAAGCCCTGTTCTTAAGAGAAGGGAGGTAAAATCGTCCATATTGGAAGCAGCTAGATCTAGATCTAGAAATCTGTGCAAAATTGTACTGAAAAACTGTCACTTTCAACAGACCCCCTTCGGCTTATTTGTAGACCAAATAATGAAATAAAAATATACTAAGTAATGCTTGAGATCTCCTCTAAAAGAAGAAGAGGTTGACGCAAGATTTCCAGGGTTATTAAGCTACCAAAATTACATAACAAAAGCAATGGCGATTGGACGATGACAGGCAATATAGGTACCGACTATTGTGTTCCAGTCGGGCGTTTTAGGTGGGATCGAGTTAATACCACTATGCTGAAACCTTATAGCATATGATCTCTTAAGTCTTTTTGTAAACCTGGCATGATTTTTTGTTGTTTTGTCATTGTCATATTTTTCATAGAAACACATCTTTCATAACATGAAAGGAATGTTTTTTTCTAAATGGCACCATTATAAAACCTTTCTATTGACTCTTTGTTATTTACAGCCGAAATGTTGTCAGAGTGGATGCAACTGTTGTTGAGAAGACATTATCTCATAACCGGGTGTGGTTTGTTTTCCAGAAAAGAAGGAACTTCAAAAAGTTTCACCGTGAGTAGACTTTTATTTTATTTTTCACTTTCACAAAGTGAATCATATTGGAATGAAGAAAGACTTTCTAGTCTGCAGGATTGGGTTTTTTTTTGTTACGTTGTTTTATTACTTTATCTTTATCATATGGACCTTTAATTAAATTCTTATAAGAGGATACTTCAGAATTTTATTCTTGCATGCTTTTCTGTAAATATTGATTCATGTTTATACTGAGTTGCCGTATAATATTCAAAATTGGATTGATATGACTGACAATGAATTTTAGATTGTAACTTGAATTTTTTAAAATTTAAACTCTGTGGTTGGTCATTTTTGCACAGTCAAACTGAGTTTAGATAAACCAAAATACTTGATAAAACCTTTATGAGTTTGTTAGGCTTGATTTTTTGTTTCAATGGATTTGCTGTGGTAAAATAAAAATCTGTTGCAATAATAATGCACTTTTGCAGACCCTAAAAAGTTCAGTTTAAAAAAAGATTCAACTTTGCAGAATTTTTTTATAATAAAAATAATAACAAGTCTACTGCACTTTGCTCCTTTCAGTGTATCGTGAGATCTACACCATGCTAGCTATCAACTCGATTCAAGTAGCCAAACTTCCGGAGCAGAGGTCTGATGCTGAGGTCCTGAGTGCTCAACAGTTAGAGAAATAAATACAAGCTATGGATGATGAAATTTAATGAATGCAGTATACTATAGAATCTGCATGATGTTGGATTATTGTGAAAATGTCATTTAGCAAAGGCATGCATTGAAAGATGAGGTTAAAACAATTCTCTAGATTTTGTTTTATGTAATTTAAAATAATAATGGTACAAATTTGCATTTTCAAAAGGATTTTCTTTTGATTGAAAGGCACTTTCCAAGTTTTAGTAATTTTTTTTATGCACTTAAGCTTTTTTTTTTGTAATTACATTAAACTAGATTAAAAAATAGAAAGGGTAAAATGCGCTTTGAGAAAAATTTATTTTAGCCCAATTATATTAAAACTTTTATTTTCTCAAATACAGTGTGTTGAACATGATTTTTTAATTGCAGTTCAGAAATATTTGTACAAACTAATGTACGGAATATGAAATAAAATAGAGAACCCAATGTTTTCTAATAGTTCATTTTTTTTTTACTCTTCATGTTAACCATGAAAACACTAAATGCTTTGACTATACATATTATATTTGCGTTGAGGGGCTTTTGGGCAAATTTAGAACATATAAGGCTCCTAAACTTTTCAACTCTTAGACTTCAATTTTTTTCATAAGGCATCAGGTTGATGTTAAAATTACACACCATTGACTAGGAATCCACACTCCCTCAAGTTTTTTCTTTGAAATTGAGATGTTTACTGATTTATATACCCTTCATTGGCATACAAATGCCATAGTCAAACTTTTTAAAACCATCGTCTCCATCTAGACACATTTAAACAAGACTCAAATAGTGCGTAAACCCTAAACCAAAACGGACAGGCAGAGGAAGGAACTTCTAACTCTAGCCTAATCTCGATTGAAACAAGTTTAATAAAAACTAAATCAAAGTCATTCCAATCAATTTATCAAATTTTTATAATGGACAAAGGGACATCATTTCCTACCTAACATCCACACTCACCGGGAATGTAGTCAACAAAGAAGTTTTTTTTTTTAATCGGTCTGGTGAGTAGGCCTACACTGAAATTAAGCTTTTAATTGAGACATTAACTAAATATGATTCATTGATAAAAAAAATCTTTCAATTCAGCTGATTTGAGGATGTACATGTAGTTGTACAGGGAAAGTCTCAGAGGTCATTGAAAGGAAAAATTATATGTGGAGATAGTCTTTTCAATAAGCTGTTTAGAGTAGTACAAAAGGTGTTGAAAAAGTCTTTCAGGCGCTCTCTAGAGGATGAAGGTGTACATTAGACAGGCTCTCAGACGCTATTGAGAGGAAGAATGGTCATTTGAGATATCAGTATCCTTTTAGGCGGACTGGCTCTGTGGCCTAGTGGTGAGACACTTGCTCAGAGAAAGGGAGGTGCAGGATTTGATCTCCGGCTGAGTCAAACCAAGGACTTTAAAATTGGTATTAGCAGCTGATCCTCCTAGTGTCTGGCATTATGGATTTAGTGCGAAGTCTGGTCGGCCCGGTGTCAGGATAATGTGTCTGGATGTGGTGTATGCAAGCACTCCTTACATCACAGTGTGGCAGCACGCTTTCAATTGTCCCAAGTGCCGTCTCTGATATAACATTGTAGTTGGAAAGAGACGTTAAAATTCAACCAACCAACCCTTTAAGGCGCTGTCTAGAGTAGGAAAAGGTGTTGAGGGAGTCTTTCAGGCGCTCTCTAGAGGATGAAGATGTACATGGAAAGTCTCTCAGAGACCATTGAGAGGAATAATTATGTGGAGATAGTCCATGGGTGGTGGCCGGCATGCTTGAACTTGGTAGGCCTTTGTCGTTCGTTTCTTAAGTTCATTGATTGGCTGAATTATACAGCTTCATGCTTCCATCTTTGATGTTTCAATTTCGGCGGTGTCGGTAACTAATTCGGGTCCATGCAGACTACCTAATGTATGCCTAGTTTTATTCAATCGACACCGGTAAAATCCGGGTCTGAGTGCCGTCGTGCCGCCAACACAGGCATGTCATTGTCCTTTTTGGGTCAGCAGGTCATTGCCCCTGTGCGCAAAACATGCATCGAGTAAGCCTCAGCTTAGTAATAGTACATGTCCAGTGTAGTCAGTACCGCACATGTATTTTTACTTGCCCGCTGTTCCTACAAGTTCCCGTGCTTTAAAAAAAGTGTACAAGGCTGATAAGATAGGACAACAACCCACACCTTCTATTTCTAACATAATTACAATGTACATGTATGTTGATTCTATCCATTGGGTCGCCTTGATGAGTTGCACAAGCAGTGAGCTCCTGGAGAGTATTGAAAAATCTCAAGGCTAGAACTAACATTCTACGATAGTAAACTAAGGCCCTCTACCCTCCCTCTTCTCAAGAAGTGTATTCTCAGATGTGGGCATGAAACTGACTTCAGAATCAAAAAACATAAACATGAGTCGGCAATTTTCTCCTCCGATTGTTTCTAGATAGACACTGGGTCACTTGTGAAATGAAAGGTGTTAATATGTAGATCGCACCAATCTTTTCCAGGAAAAAATCCTGCATACCCGCACTAATCTTTTCCAGGAACAAATCCTGTATACCCGCTCCAATCTTTTCCAGGAACAAATCCTAAATGCCCTATTTATTGTATTGCTCATCAAACTTCAATTTTAGTCTCCACACTTATCTTCTCATTGCCTTCTCTTTTTCCTCTCACCATGAAAGATCGTTACTCTCTCTCTCTCTCTTCTGAAAAATTCCTGGTGTTCTGGACATAATATTCCCGCTCAGCGATATTGTGAGGGAATAATAGTGCTTCGTACTACTGAAGTCTAGTACATTTTTAACCGACTCGTCATTCATGCAATGCCATGTAGTCAGTGCATAGGGGTGAGCATGACGTATACTTTCATTTCACATGCTGGGAAAAAGACAACTGCATAGGAGTGACCTATTAAACCATTGGTAAAAACGTTGTCTTTTTATGCTGGCAGTGCTCTTATTGTAGAGATACAGAAGCCACCTATCTGCATTTGAGGATGCATATAAAGTCATTTTATTTAATAAAATGGTCCTACGTCATTTTTATGTATATTGAGGAGCTAAAATTTGTTCATGGAGGCACTATATAATTAGAATGGATGAGTTAGCTTTTCTTATTAGAAATGCCATGGGTGGCTGATTTTTCAAGTGGAAATTCATCAATTAAAAATCTAGATGAAACCGGAGGAAACTCCAAATGTGGGCTTCCTATGAAAATAATAGTGATTATCCTTACTGCAGGTGTAAGGCATACTGAATGTGATAAAACACTCATCCTACATGTATTATTTATTTTTTTTTAACACTTTTGATATTTATAAAGTTAGTCATCGATATATTTTCAAGTAAGTCAAATGTGGTCTACCTGTGGCTAGAAGTAGAATCAGATTAAACATCTTGTCTGAAGGCAGTTTGTAAGCAATAGGTATTACTGGATAGTAATCCTTTTATAATTTAAGATATTAATTTTTAAAAGAGACGTATTTTATTGGCATTGGATGGCAACTTAACAACTCTATCAGTAACAGGATGGTAGAAAAAAGATGTATTCATACACTTTTATAAAAAAAATTATCTAGTTAATATATTTGTAGTGCTGGGTAAAAATGTGTGCATCTAATCATGGTATGACAACACTTATCTTGAATGTAAGTATATCTATATGGAATGCTGTATCCATGCTGAATATAAAAGTTGTCTTGCAACAAGTCCAAATGAGTCTTAAGTCAAAATTGGAAGGTAGTTAGATATTCGCATCACAGAAAAGTTTATTTTCGCTACTTTCAAATACAACAAACAGAAAAGCTCTATCATGACTCTGTATGAAGTTACAGCCGTTTGAAGTCAGCAGAGTTAGGACTTGTGCATTTTCAGAAAGGGGAGAAAAAAGCATTTAAAGTTTAGACGACTACAACAAAAGTATTGAGGCCTTAGCAACCATACGAATTAAAGTTACACACCTAAAAATAAGATTTGAACAACAATTCGATGAGAAAACTGTTTGGAAATGGTTGTAGTGTCAATATCTACAGTAAAAAAAATAACATCGGAACAACCACTAAAATAAAAGCCTGTATCTCCAAACTAAGCCTTTCGACTTACGACTCATTTAGACAGAATGCGAGACATAATTATGTAGATAGCACAGTGACAACAAAATCTTGAGTTTGTGAGGTCCGCAGTCTGCAGGCTTTTTAAGATTGGGGACAAAAAATTGAGCAGCCTGCAGGCTTTTTGAGATAGCATGCTCCCACCCATGGGATAGTCTTTTCATGCTGTTTAGAGGAATAAAAAGTGTTGAGAAAGTCTTTCAGGCGCTTTCTAGAGGATGAAGATGTACATGGAAAGTTTCCCAAAGACAATTGAGAGAATAATTATATGTGGAGATAGTCTTTTCTCGCTGTCTAGAGGAGGAAACTGCTGAGAATAATTTTGGGCGCTCCTTACAGGATGTAGATACAAGGAGAAAGTCTCTCAGATGCTATTAGTAGGCCGAATCATTTTTTGGNNTAGTCTTTCAATCACTGTTTACAGAAGAAAAATGTGTTGAGAAAGTGTTTCAGGCACTCTCTAGAGGATGTAGATGTACGGGAAAAGTCTCTTAGATGCTATTGGGAGGACGAATCATGTCTGGAGATAGAGTTTCAAGTGTTGCTTACAGAAGGAAATTGTGTTGAGAAAGTCTTATAGGGGCTCTCTAGAAATGTAGATGTACGTGGGAAGTCTCTCAGACACTATTGAGAGGAAGAACTACCATTTAAGATACCCTTTTCGGCGCTGTTTAGAGTAGGAAAATCTGTTGAGAATTTTTTTCAGGGGCTTTCAAGAAGAAAAAGATGTATGGGGAAAGTCTCCCTGAGGCTATTGAAAGGAAGGGTTATCAGGTTTGTGGTATCTTTTAAATTCAGGTACACAAATTTAATTACACGTATACCATTCAACAAATAATTATCTTGTATTCTACACTGTCACTGCTTAAGTGTTAACACATTCAAGAACCAAGTCAACACTAGTGACTAGTGCACGAATATAAAGTTCTGCATGGATTTGCCTATCAAGCCAGATCTTTGTTCTCCAAAAGTCGGTGGGCATAAGGATATAGACCATCGATGAGTCACTGGCTTATCAAGATGATATAGTATCTTTGTAGCTTTGTGTATACATTTATCTGTTCAGACTGGTGAAAACTGCAAGGAAATCAAAGTGGACGGTCATTTGCATTAGTTAAAAAAAGAAGAAAAAAAAACACCCTCCATGAGGGTGATTCAGCCAAGTAAAGATGCAAACCAGAACCATGGCGCTGTAAGACAATAGCTGCTCTCGTTTCGATGAAGACCGAAAAAGCTCTTGTTTACCGGAGAAATACAAGTACATGTAGCAGTATCAGTTTGTGGATATCCTAGATGGTCGTCAATTTTCGTGGAACGTGCGGAAAAAAAAAGACCGACAGCAGCTGTGTCAGCTGTGTGAATTTTGTAACAGATGCCAGGATAAACCATAAAGGACAAAGTATTATGCCTTTTCCCTGCATCACGATAAAGGTAGCAAGGAGGCTTATCGTTAAAACCCAAGTGGTTTATGCAAAGTATTATGAAGAAAACGCTGGAATGAAATTTATAATATATCCATTGTGGTCCTTACTTATGGTTTTTATAAAGCAGATTAGGCGATTTCTCTTTCTATATAAGGAGCTGTCTGGTCTAGACATTATGCTCATAAGTAGGCGTTTGCTCGGCAAAACACATTTTGACACTGGTAAGTGTTTGTTTTTACTACTAGTACTACTGCTACTACTACTACTACT
>BMAT01009590.1:10305-26546 GCA_019649035.1 Elysia marginata | reverse complement strand
TTAATTTTGGTTGATTCCAAATTAATCATGTGTCGGTCCGAGGCCCCTCGAATGCAGAAGGAAAATTTTTTTTTTATTATTTTCAAAGTTAAGATTTAAAAAAAACTTCCATCTACAGGTAATTTCTGTAAATACTCTGTTCCTTTCAGCATGTTTTTACCTCATTCCCTTTTTTGTTTGCTTCATTTGTTAAGTTTTGTTTGGTAAAATTATTAAGACCGATATGCCCTATCTTAGAAAAAAACAGTCAGAGGTTAAAAATTTTTTTACAACAGTAAGAAAAAAATTTGACATATACAAGTCAATCATCTTTACTTCTAATTTTCAAACTGATAATTTTGAGTCAAATGGATAAAGAAAAAAATCTTATTTTAGAACATTTTGTTTCTGTTTGCCGTTCTTTTGAACGGGTCTGCCAGCTTGTTCATTATAATCTACCAGGCTCTCTCACATCCAATTCACTTCAATGACTTACTTCGTTGTTGCTAATTCATCAGAATCTACTAGCCCCTCTCACCTCCAACTCCATTTGATGACTGACTTAGTTGTTGCTTATTCATCATAATCTACTAGGCTCTCTCACCTCCAATCATCCAGATATTGACAAGGTTGTCCATTGCACCAGCCAGAAGTTTCCCAGTGCTGCTCCAGCATACCAGAGAGATCGGATTTCCATCTAGTTCCTCAACGCTGGCCTCCTGGCCGCGGTTGAAGATGCACGTCTGTTGTAGGAATTGGTGGTTGCGGTTGGGTAGACTCCACACTCTCACTGTGCCATCGTAACCACTGACATCAAATACATAAGAATGTAGGCATAACATAAGAGACTTGAGCCTTTGTTTCAGTAAATTAAAAAAACGATAAACAACAAATTGATGTCTGTTTTATGCATGCAACCATTTTTTCTTGGTTACATACTTCAATGCTGATAATTCCCAGATTTCCTTGACCTTGATTTTGATCTATCTTCATTGAAATTCACGAAGAGGAATGTTTATTAATTGATTGCTTTGCCCATTCACTTTGGAATTTTCTTTTTACTCGAGGTGAACAAACCATGAACTTATGAGTCTATGCATTTACTTCATAGCACAGCATCAAATAAATCAAACTAATGGAAGGTTGTTTTGTTTTGTTTTGTTTTTGCTGTTTAAGACAATTGGACAATGAGACAGAGGTGGAATGATGGAAATTATTTTAACCTTTATGTTTCATCATAACCAAAATACTGTTTGTTTTTTAAAGCTCTGGGGACATTGAATGGCTGCACAAAAAAATTACAATTACAAAAATCAAAGGCTTTAATATTTTTTTGTCTTTTGTACTTTAGATCTGATTTCATGACAGATTCATACCTTGAAGCAAGGTAACCCTTTCTTGTGCTCCACCAGCAGCCATTCAGCCTGTTTTGGTGGCCTTCCATCTTGATGACTGGACAAGCAGGCATGTCACCACCAAGATCGACTTGGTTTTCAGACCCTACCATAACTTGCTGGCCATAAGCTGAGAGCGCCTGCACATGGGAACATGATGCTCAGTTGCAATCAAAATTATTATCTGTTCCATATGAAAAAGTTTGCAGTGTGCAGTGCTCTCATTACAATGATTCTGAATCTGGATTAGACTTGAATTTCTAAGTAATGAGACAATTCCTCTGAACTAGAGACTAGCTTGGCAGATCATTACAGTTTGAACATCTACAAAGTCTTTGGATCACCAAAAAAACATCACCATTTACTTAGCCCTCACCCTGGCTGTAAACAGATGTAGAATCATTGAGTTAAGTACCTGTCTATAAACTTCTGAAGTCTCACTATATTTTTCCGACAACAAAACAAGAGGAAGCTAGCAAACCTTGAAATTGTAATACTGAATTTAAAGAACCCATCAGGTATGTTTGGAAGGACAAAAAAAACAAAGTACCAGTCAGAGTCTTTACATCCAACGCAGACAGAGCTGCTTTTTCAGACATGAACCTTTTTCTTAAATATGCATCACATAATACTTCATTGCATCAGCAAATGCAAAATATACATCTTAAAATTGCATTTCTCTCAGTTGCAATAAGCATCTCAACCAAGTAACTTGGCCATTTAACGCATTATAAAAAAAAACCTGATAGCAGTTTTAGAAAGTAAAAGCAGGGGTGGGTGATGGGTTCAGGAAATTTGATTTGGATGCTGAGTTTCAAAAGTTTACTTTAAAGCCAGCATTCTAATTTTAGCTAGACAAGGGCGTTCCTAGTAAAAACAAGTGCTCACTTTGACCAGCTGTTTAGCTGACCACTGGCGATGATGCGGAGCCATTCGAGCAGACAGCACACAAGCAGACAGAGCATTGATCATCTGGAGGTGAGTACATTTGCTCAGCTCACCTGTGGGAGATTCTGGTGCTGTGGGTGACAATGTATGAATATTTGCGTTAAAAAAAACATTATCTTTAAAAAAAAAGCTGTATGCCTGTTAGAGACAAAGAAATTTATTGTAATGGTACAAACATCAGAAATTAAGGTAATTTTTTTTTTTAATTACATTACAGAAATATGAAAATGTTAAAAAATGGGTAAAATTTTTAATGACACAGGGCCCTTTGAATATAACTTGTCTTCCAACGAAAAAAAACAGCAAAAGGGTGAGAGCAATCAAAAATGGATAGTGGCTTGGATTTGACAGTGGTTGGTGACTGCCTCCACTACTTGACTTTTTGCTGACCTTTTTCAGCTGAGAGCTGGGCCTGTAGCAGTTTGTAGTTCCAGCCTCTCTGTGCCAGTAGCGACACTAAGGCCTGAGTGACAGCAAAGGCTGTGGAGTCTCCAGTATTGTTTCTTTGAGTGGTGGAGGGAGGAGTCTGACGGTGGCTACTGTGCTCATCAAGATTGCTAGTGCTCAGACCCATTGAAGCCATCATCAACTCCTGAAAAAATATTTAACATTTTGTTATTAGGTAGATATTGGGATAGAAAAAGAAAATTTTTCGTGATATAAAAAGAACATTTTTCACATTTCTTAAACACCGAGAGCATCAACCAAAATCAGCTCCTTTTTTTCTTTTCTTTTTTTTTTTTGAGGGGGGGGGGGTCTTTGTTTTGATAGTTTTTATAGAGAGACAGGATATAGAGGCAAATATATCAACCTGATAATTCTGATTGTTCTAGAAGACATATATTTAAAAGCTGTCAAGTAAATACCCTTGTCTTGTCAATACAAGCTGAAGATCTGAGAGATGTAAAGAAAAAGTCTTTAGAATTTAAAAGAGGCAAAGGGATCACTGATTTTTGACTCAAAACAAAAACACATTTCCATTTCTTTAAGAAACTCTTTTTAATACAAGCATGGTTATCTTGAATGACACACCAAATGAAAAATGTTTATTTCCCAAAACATTTTTCATGTCAAGTTAAGTTTTAGTTTTGAAGAGAAGACCCATAGACTTGAATTATCATTTACCAAAGTTATATTTCTCCACATTTGCTTTGGATTTTTGCATTGAATGGAATCCAAAGCTTATTGCTTTTTTTTTAGTTGATAAATTATTACTTTCTGGTAACTTAAAATAATTACTTAGGGTGAATAATGTAACAGTAAGACAATTGCCAACTCAAGAAAAAGTATTAGACAGAAAATCCTGTGTTAATAGCGAGAGAGCCTTTGCTCCTCTGGGGGTTGAAGAACACAAAAAAAAAAAACCAAAAAGAAACATATGAACATACTGGCAAAGAAATTTAAGCAGTTTTGGTGCACAAAAAGATTTTAGACCACATACAACTTCACTAATGGATAGTGCAAGTCTAAAGAGCACCTGTGTGCAAAGTTGAATTAGCTGTCTGAGGGCAGCAGGATGGTCCTCTATGAGAGCTCCGATGGCGGCCGTGAGGTGCCGCAGGTGTTTGGAGGACTCATCACTGCCAGAGGTAGCCTTGCACAGCAGTTCCATCTTCCCCGCAGCACACAATGACATGAGCTTCACTATTTGCATGATGTCTGCCAGACCTATTTGCCCCAAGGCGGCAGAGAGGCTGCAGGCCTGGCCACTGCAGGAGGATATCACAAAAAAAAGGGTATGAAATTCAGCACTGAAACTAGCGATAGCAAAAAAACCTGGTATGAGAAAAATACTCTAGTCTGATTGACACAGCGTAACTCAAACCAAACTTTAAACCTATGACTTTAACTTCACAACAACAAAAGAAAAAGGAAAGAAAGAATGTTCTCTTTTTTTTTGCTTGATCTACAAACCTTTGAATGAAATTAAAATTTAGTATTTAAGCTCCATATATGGTAGGTCTGGCAGCTCACATACTCCTGTCTGATAACTTATTGAGCTTGTAAGTGGCACTAAAGACATGTAATCAGTAATTTTGGAAAGATTTTTGTTGCCGAATAGGTACAACATGTGCAATAAGAGAAATAAGTCTTATCAATCAAAATACATCACTGTCTTGTGTGTCTGTGAAGTACATAAATCTGCTGGACATCTGTGCCAGGCAAGTCTTCATTGAGTTAACTTTTTATTTTCTACTTCATCAAATGATTTTTAGACAATATGAAAAATAAATTGGAACCTCTTCTGAAATGTTTCTAGTACAAACCTCTGAGCCAAAAAGGACAGAATTCTCATGCTGACTGAGCGGGCTATCAGAGTTTGGGCAGCACTCACTGAACTTCTCAGAGCCAGAACCTGTGGGCATAGTAGTTACATAATATGATTTTTTTTTTTTATTCGATCTTACAACTTAGAAAAAGGCAGCTTTTTTATAGTGCTTAAAAACTTTGAACCTTAACAAACAATTTTGTACTCCCGTTCTTCCATTCAGACTATTCCTTTGCCCCAAGGTATCTAGTACTTTCAAAACTTCAATTTGCTTTGTATTCTCTAAAACTTAACACATAATGTCTTAATTAAAATTTACCCTACGGGTATTTTAGAAATGAGTTTATTGTGTCAGTTGACCGCTTCAACATTTAGTATAGAAAATTACAAAGTTTGAAGAAGTATTCCAACATTTTTTTCTTACGCCTGCCACATATTCTTATTTTTAAATAGCAGACAGATTGATTGGTAAAGCAGTTACACCAAAGGCAAACCAAAATTTACTTAATTAAAGAGTTCATCTCAAAAGTTACCATTAGCTTATTCAAAACACTAAATTTCCCACCAAATATTATCCAAATTCAAGAACATCTGCATTAACTTCACAATGTGTTTATAAGTAATTTAAGCTTTATAAAAGCTTGCTACATCATATTACCCACACACACACACACACACAAATTTAACATTTTTTATAACACATGTCTCACATCCAGTGCAAATGAGCTGGATGTGGCAATTTTCAAAATTACAAAGTATTGATACTTTGAGCAAAGCATTTTTCTGAGTTTTCAGGCTTTAAATATTACATTAATTTATCAAGATTTTGTGGAAAGGTATCTCTTTTTTATCTTAATTGTATAAAAATAGAGGGAAAAAAATTCCATTGTTAAAGGCCTATTTTTAAATTTAATATTTCCAACATTCAACTCATCTGCACAGGTTCCGAGATGTACATCAGCACAAATTGAGTCAGTGTTCAAAATTTTTCAAGTCAGAAAAAATCCTGATGCTTTCAGCAAAGCATTTTTCTGAGCTTCTCAATGCTTAAAAATTTTCTTTTGTAAATATCAAAGTTTAATATTACAACATTGAAAATTTTTTTTAAATTTTAACTAGTAAATAAAACAAAAGAAAAAAAAATGTAACCTACTTTAAAATCACTTTTTTTTTCAAACTCAAAATTTCAAAAAAAAACTTGCTGGGAGACAACAGTGTGTTCAAACTGACTTTGTCTGTCATCTTCACAAGATTTGAGGCCTGTTCTCCTAGACTTTTCTGCTTGACTTCACACCTGGCATTCTTGGGCATAGCTCCCGAGGTGACTCCCATTAAGTACATGCTTGACATGGAAGCTGCTTCACACAGAAGATTACAAGCAATGTGTTTATCAGAGAACAATTAAGAATTTCTTGTTTTTACAATAATTTACTTACACAACGCATAAAATCTAGTAAAACAGTGCTCGCTGGTGCTGATACATAGGAGAATAATTAGTCATAATTAAAACCGATGTATAAGAGTGTAACCTAAAACAAAAATGAAGTGTTTTATTACACAAATGTATACAAACTATTTTAATAGCCTTGTCTTTAGAAATCTTACAGTTACATTGAAAAGCAAAAAAAAGCTAATGCCAATGTGTTAAAAATCACAGGGAAAATACTCTTTAAAAATTCGGTTTTTCAAATTTTGCTTGCAAGATTCAATGGTGTCACTTCTCTTAGTTTTTTTTTTTTTTTCTGATAAAACATTCCAGACCTTAGGAGCTATGACAGAAAACTGTTCTCTGTATAAAGGATTTGTATTAGGCAACTCATACAAGGACAACCTATGTTTTTCATTCACATCATGAGAATGACAAGGTTATAAGTTCATTTTTTTGCAAGATGAGTTACACACATCATGCTAGTCTACAGCAGTTTTTTCATGTTATGTTCAAAATTGAGGCAAATTGATTTGTTTTAGATCGTTTTTGACCACACTCAAAATTTTCATTTGTATGCAGATCTGTGGAAAAAAAACCTTGTCATTCCAAGAGCAAGTATCTTTGAATGAAATTGTTTTTGTGAAGAATGAGGTTAAATTTTAAGTAACTTTGAAATTTTTCAGCGTCTTTGAAATTGGAGACAAGGTTAATTTAAATCACTTAGCATTTTTTTTTAAATGTAGTTAAAAAGATAATATAAAAATGACTTCACTTACGGAAACAGGACAAGTCTGGATTTGATCGGCTACCAAGAGAGGAGATGGAGCCTGAAAATGGAGAAAAAAAAACCTAGCTCTAAATTTGTGCTTTGGAAAGGCTCAACCAGACTCAAAATTAATAGCAATTACTATAAACATAAAATTCAAAATCATTTTTAACTCATTTTTCTTTTATTGTTGGGAGCATAAAATTTATTAAAAATGAAAGAACGTTAAATCTACACAGACAACAAACCTGACAGTGCTGCTGAGCGCCCTGGTGTATTTTCACTTGCTGAGGTGACAAGAATATTTCCGGAGCCTAGGGGGTCAAACTCTGTAAAACGGACAGGCTCTGGGATGGGTCTGCTTTCTGAGAGGCCAAGTCGTGGCAAGAAGTTTTGGTGGTCTATTTGTGAAATTGATGGCTGATCGGTCAGTGTCAGAGATACGTCCTCTGTTGAGTACATAACAGCTAAGAATTGTTACATCAGAAGTTATAAAATCATTATATTGGGAATGATAATAGAGCACAAAATTATTGTTCTTGCCTGCAAGCAATTGACATCAAAGAGGGAATTTGCCAACAGAAATGATAATGTGCGCTCTAATCTCATTCCCAATTTGTTCAGTATGATATTAATTGAATTATTTAAAATAAAAGAAGATGAAGAAAAAATAAAGAGAGACAGAGACAGAGAGAAAGAGAGAGAGTGAGAGACCAAGATTTATAACAGTAATCATAATCACTAGTGGAAACACAATTTTATTTCCTTACAAGACTGAGGGTTGGAGAGAATCAATTTGTGTGTGATCTAAACCAAATATTACGTTGATCTGCTTTTCAAATCTGACCTAGGTAATGATAGCATTTTGTTTCGCCTAGTCTAACTGTTGACAGCATTAGATCCCTCAACTTTTAAAGACTTCAGCTTGGAGTACAAACAGAAAATTGAAGAAAAAGTGTATTTATATTTTTTAGAATTCATGGTAATATTGAGTGAAATGACATTTTAAAGAAAATCCGAGTATTTCTGTGTTTTGTTTTACACTGATAAAAGTACAATAAAAGCTAAACGTTCTCAACAACAAAACAATCCTTTTGTATGTGTGTGGATGTGGGTGTGAGTAGATATGTGGTCTTTTTTCAAAAATGGGTTGGTTACAACATATGCCACAAACTGACCCTCCTGTTTACCCTGTGTTGCCCCTAGCAAATCTGGGGCGGCCACACCACATGCCAGGGGTAGCGACATCAGTGACGACTTTTCTGCACTTGAAGCATGGGCTCCAGACTCAGCTGCGCTGGATCTTGCCAGGCGCTGATCTCTGTTCAACTTTGAAAAAGGACAATAAAAATGTATAGAGGAATTTAATAACTCAAAATAAAACGCTGGATATAGGGCTTTATTTGCCTGTATAATACTGAGTTGAGTCAGCAACTAATGTTATGTCTTACATTTATTTACATCATGCTTTTTACAAAAGGATTGCCCAAAAGGTATGGCCTATGTTAAAAAACAGTAAGGAGCATCAAATCTTGCTAAAATACCATTGCATTATATATAGGTCTATAAGTAATCACTCCCTTCTCTTGGTTAATTGGTTAATTGACATGTTATGCTCATGCAAATATTTCAAATTTGTTTCAATTTGCACTTATTTCCACACTATCATTTAGAGTTTTTAATTCTTTTCACGTTACCATGGCCTCAGACATCTCTATGTTCTTTGTAAGATAAGACTCTTTGACGACAATTTATCCAAATGTCAGCTATTTAAAGACTGGGTTAAAAACATGTAAAGGAACAGGCAAGCCTATGTTTAAAAACAGAATTGGGTGCATCAAGTCTTGCTAAAATACTGTTGTACTATGGAGTAAGTCACTTCCCTTCTCTTGGCTAACTGTCACATGCTCAAGCAAACATTTAAAGTATTGTTTCAATTTGTACACCAACCTGTAAATGAGTTTCTCGGCAAGACTGGCACATCAGGTAGAATGGGTTCCCTGTGCCACAAGCTCCATCAAACCAGCCACCATCATACAGTCCAAGACTGCGGTAACCAAATCCTCGACTGCTGCCTGTGCAGATTAAATCATTCTTTTTTTTTTCTGTTTTGTTTCATTTTGACATTTGAATCTTTAAAAAGTCTAAATTTCAAGGTACATGTAAGCATGAAACTTGATCTTTAAAACAGTTACTACAATCGAATCTGCCCAAGGCAACTAATAAAGATAAAAAACCATTGCAGTCATGATGGACAAGTGATCACTTGTAAACCAGACCTGTACCCATTTTACTTGAAAATTTGATGGCATTTGATTAAAGATTATCCTTTAACGTTAATACAGAGACATTTCTCTCTTTACATTTACTCAATATTTCTAATTCAATCTGTGGTTATTAAGACCAATTGCATCTTTGACGCCACCTTTTGACAAATGTGATCAACTGGCGACCAGTTAGTTGCCTTTGAATGTGTCTAAAACTTAACCACTTCACTAGGTTCTAATAAGATAATATAAAAATATGTGTTATAAATTAATACTTTTTACATCAAAGATGAATATTATTTAAGCGATCTCTCTTCAAAGTAAGTGTTTCTAAAAAAAGAAAAAAAATGCTGAACTGGGATGGAATTCATAACAAGAAAAAAAACTGCGATAAAATAATTCCATACTTCCACATCCAGGGTGTATTGTCCTCATGTGGTGGTTAAAGTCTCTGACTTCCAAGTTGCAAAGCTCACACTTAACAACATTTCCTTGGTCTTGCCTACAGCGCTGCTCCTGGAAATGGATAAATAATAAAGCCAATTATTTAAAACTAAAATATCTACATTTGTCTCTCGCACCCAGGGCAAGTGAGATGGAAGTCGGAAATTCTTACTTTGAAAAAAAAATGCCATTTTAAGGTCTAGTTTTTCTTTTTTTTTCTATATAAAAAAAAAAAACAATTTCAAAATCGTTCTAAAAAAATATCCTTAATTTTATGAACTTCTGACATTAGGAAGCTTACAAAAGTACTCCTGTTCAAAACAGCACCCCCTTTGCAGGTCAAAATTTGCGACATCCAACTTATTTATCCTGGACGCAAGACATTTTATAGAGCAAAAATTTTCTATCGTAAGATAAAAAAGGCCATATTCAGCTATTTCGTAAAATTAAATTGGGGATTTAAAAAAATCTAATTTATGATTTGTGCTGTTCGCCATATTTTAAGAAAAAAGACCAAGTAAGGATGAATGATCTCAACACTTACAAAAACAGACAAGCACTTGACAATGTGACTTGTAGAGTCCAGAGTTTCAGAGTCAAACAGATCTTCGGGGGCCAAATCATCAGACAGGTCAAAATCATCATAAATGTCAAACATGGGCCGTGCCTCTCCAACTTCTTGCCTTCTCTCAGGGCGGTTGCTCCTTCGGTCACGGGCAGCTGTTGACAGATATCATAAAACAAAAGTCATTAAAATAAAATGTTGGATACACAAATATGGTTAAGATTTCTTTTAAAAAATAAAATAACTTTTTTTTTTTACATTTTAAAGTTATGACTGGCTTTCTAAAAAATGTTCAAATCTAAGGGGCAAATTATATCTCAACCATTTTTATAATTTTTATAACTGAGAGGTAACAATATGTCTAGCATCCAGCACAAATGAAAAGGGATGTCACAATTTTCACATTGCAAGCAAGGCATTGATATTTTCAACAAAGAATTTTTTCTGACCTTTCAAACCTAGAAAAGTGCATGAAATGAACACAACTTTGTAAAAAGATATAAGAACTTTTCATTTAAAATTTATAGAAAAAGAAGAAGAAATCTACTATAATATTTTCAAAAGAAAATTTCTTAATTTAAAGTTTCTGACATTTAACTCATTTGCCCTTGTCATGAGACATATGGTCTTCTACTCCGGCCTATTATTGATCCAATAGTTATACAACTAATTTAGTCCATGCTTAACAATGGACAAATTGAATAACAAGTAAATCTAAGATATCTCATTACAAGCAGCTTGTGTACAGTAACTGACCAGCAGTTAGGAAACTGCGAATATCAACATGTCTGCCCCGAGTTAGACGTCTGGGTCGCCTGGACAGGCTTGGCCTTGGGAGCTCATCATAGTCCTCTGTCTCATCATCAGAGTCTTCACTGAGCATAAGGCCATCCAGGCGCTCAGACAGAGCCTCAATCGCCATCTCCCTCATTTCCCTGGTGCAAAAGAGAGAGACATTTTTAAAGTGTGCTTGAAATTTAACCCAACCCCACCTATAGCGCCCGCCGCCGCCCGATTGGGCCACACTATTGTGTACCTATATCGCCCATCATCGCCCAATCGCTATTGCTTTCGATGTGTACTTTTGTTAGCTTAGTAACCCCGGAAATCTCACCTGAAATCTTGTGTAAACTTCTTCTTCTTTTAGAGAAGATCTTAAGCGTTATTTAGGATATTTTTATTTCACTTTTGGTCGACAAACAAGCCAAAGCGGGTGCGTTGAAGTTGACCCTTTTTCAGTACGATTTTGCACACATTTCTAGACCTAGATTCTAGGTCTAGATCTTCCTGCGCCCGATATCGACGGTTTTACCTTCTCTTCTTCTTTTGAAGTAGATTTTAAGTGTTATTTAGGTATTTTCATTTCACAAGAGGATCAGTTGAAGTTGACATTTTTTCAGTACAATTTTGCACAGATTTCTAGACCTAGATTCTAGATCTAGCTGCGTTCGATATGGATGATTTACCTCCCTTTTATTAGGGACAGGGCTTTAACTGGGCTGGGTGGGCCTAGGGGGGGTTGAGTTAACTATAATCGAGGCATTTCACAAACTATGATTATTTGATTACTGTGATTTTGGTCATCAGCAGTGCTAAAATAAATAGTCCTTGTGGTGGGAAGAGGGTTGAGCCTACAGTAAATTCTGTTTAATACTAACAAAAAATATCTTCTCAAAGACAAGTTGTACACTTGAAAACAGCCAGTTGATACAGAAACATAGTTCTCAATATATCTTAAAAAAATCCTCCAAGACAAAAAAACAATTGGCTACTCTCTAACACTGAACTCTGCCTTTTGAGACTTGAATATCAAGAACATAGATATAGGATCAAAATATTGACTCTTATTAAATTCAATTGGTCAAATTTAGCCAATAGTTTAAACGCTATCACTTTGACACCTGAATATCATGAACAGCAGAAATACATACCTTTCGAGATACAGTGGTGGCATTGTTTCTTCATCTGCATTAATATTAAAAGCCGGCAAAGCATGTCTCAGGGAGGGGGCTAAGTCTACAGGTTCTGTGTCTACAGCAGCGGCTTGCTCAGGTTCTCGGGGGTGCTCTAGCATCCAAGTGGCCAAAAGATGAGTGGATCGTGGAGACACCTCACGGCCAGTGACTCCTGAAAAAAGCAAAGTGGAAATAACTATAAAAACAGTCAAAGCTTTGAAAAAAATATTTATGTTGAAAATCTAAATGAAAGTTTAAATGGGCCCTGATATTCTTATCACATAAGCAGCTAACCAAGACTTTAAAAGTTTGAAAATAAACCTTAAAAAATCCATTATATTGTAAATAATGTTTAGGTTGGATCTAGTATTAATATCAAAACTGTGGCATTTGCTGACATGTCGTCATACACTCGAAGATATGTATTAAACATACAATAACCCATTGAAACAAGAAAGACTTATTACTGCTTTATCATTCAAACATTTCCAGAAGTCAACCATGTCAAGCGCTTTTAATTTCTACATTTGACTTCTAATTTTTATTATTTTACATTTCTATAACTAAATAATTATGTATGTTTGAGATATAAGGTATGATATTTATCAAGTCAATTTGCAGTACAATGTGGTATATCAAAAATAATTGGTGTTGTTGAGACACATAATATATACAATACAGATACAATAAGAACAAAGAATATATTTTGACTGAATAATTTTCTGATGGACAACAGTTTCTTGAGTCTCTCTTAATGCTGCAATAAGTTTTCTCTGAAAGACCAAAAAAGAGACGCATAAATGAATAATTGGTAGGGAGCAAGAAAATATGCATATCTAAAAGTTAAGTTTCCTACATCTCCAGATCATTACCAGTAGCAGCCAAAGCTTGTTTGATGTGCTGGAGCCCAAAGCCCATCTCCAGCAATGGAGTCACAATAGGTGGTGGAGGTGGTGACGGTGACCTCGATCTGATAGGATTTGGGGGCTGCGGCCTCCGAGGTGGTGCGAGAGGAATTGGAGTGGAGGTACAGGCAGCAGGTTGAAACACATTGTTGAACACTCTGCGAAAACCACGCATATCTTCCGCACTAAAAGTTTAGAAATATGCATAATTGTGATAAAGGTGAACAAACTTATTCCATAGAGCATTTTTAATTCAGAATGCAGTAAGGGTCATAGTACAAAATTAAATAAATACATGATTGTGAGCTTAAATTTATACATTCTATTTCCCTTTAATAGACACTTGACAAGTGCCTGTGCAAGATATGATTAAATAAATAAATAATTTTCATAATAAATCTTTTTTGTCATTTATCTTCTATTTCCCCCTTGATATGCATTGACATGTGCCTGTGCAAGAAATTATTTATAAACTTAAAGTTTCTTAATTAATTCTTGTACAATAAAAAATAACAATAACTACTGCACTTGTCTACTATTCCATATGAGTCACTATATTAAATCACAGCTATTGAGTAAAATAAAGCAGGGCCAGACATACAATACTTTTGATCTTACTACAAGCTGACACACCTTGCTTTGCAAATAACACAGTGCTACATTAGTTTAACACCCCAAGGTCTTCTTTTGTAACGGTTATATAGATATTACATGGTATCACGTTCGCAAAAATGGAACTGTAGAGATAGTAAACATGCTACCTGGAACTGGTGCGCATATATTGAAGAATGGAGGTTTGGTGACTTGATCCCAATCCTGGCGTACTGCTGTCCAGCCTGTCTCTAGAGGAGCCTCGGCCAAGCATTTGCGCATCACTGAGCTGAAGCTTTTTGGGTGCAGCGGTCTGACTGTCACTTTGGTGGCTGTTCACCCCACGCTTACTACTGGTGGGTAAGCGAGACATTTTGTCTGAAAAAATTCAAAATACACAAGAGTCATTTTTCATTGTCTATGGTCTTTCTGTAGGTGTAACAGGTAATAATGTAATAAATGCATAGATAATATATATATATACATCTATCTATACAGCAGTTTTTGGCGTTTTTCAGAGCACTTATGACAATATTTTGTCACACAACACATAATTAAAGAATATTAAAGTGTTTCTATTAAAGGTCTTAAGCTTTCATGGTGTTTATGAAAATTTTGAATTTGGTTGGTTGAAAAAATAAACCCCAGTCTATTAATTTTTAATTCTGTTGATGATTCTATTTTATATATTTATAGTAAAAATTATCCTGTTTTTTTTATTTTTAATTGATTAAATATAAAGTCAAGCTAATCACATCTGTAGAAATTACTCTAATTCAGATGACAGTATGCACACCTACCCTCTAAAACCTTTACTCCTAACTTCTCCTCTGCTATGTGTTGCACAATGGAATTTTGTAGGACACTGAAGGCTCTCTCTATCTCTGTTAGAGGGACAGCCCGTTTGAACGGTGATGGGTACACAGAACGGGCAACAAACAGCTTAATCATTTTGCGGAACGAGTCCTTCATTGCCTCATCCCTGTATACAGAAATAGTTTCAAGTAACTGTTTGTCATCGACATTTTCACTGAGACTCGCTCTGGGCACCAGCAGTAGCTCAGCAAATTTCTCACTCGAAGCTAAGGCTGAAAGAGCTTTGATAGCCAAAAGCTGCAGGGCAGAGAATTTGAGTACTTGAATCTCTTTCTCGTGATGAACATTTTCCACACTGAGAGGGGATGTGTCTGCAGGTGACTTTGGGGTAGTGGCAGAACGTGGGGAAAAACAATCATTTTCATCCCTAAGCGTTCCATCTTCTTCCTCTTCGATTGTCTTGTCTACAAGCGAATGTTTCCGCATCATGACTGGTGCCATTTCTGCACTAGAAGTGCTGGGGAAATCCAGAGCAAAGTTTTGAGAATCTGGCGTCGACTGGTGAGATGGGAGCAGTTCTGCACTAAGAGAAGCGGGAGTCTCAGGGTCTGGTTTTAAGCAAGGCAAAATCTGAGGTTTCCTTTGATTTGCTGCTGCCACGGTTGCAACAACATCTGTCGATATGTCAGAGTCTCTCTGGTGCTGCCTTTGCAGCAGCTGTGGGTGATGCCCGTGGCCACCCACTTGAGTCAGGCGGTCAAGGTCAGAGTTCAAACACATCTCTGAGGAGCTGATGGGGTTCAGGCCAGCATGGGGAGCAGCTGCCATGCGAGAGCCTATGCCTTCGTCAGCAGAGTCCACACTCACAGCTCTTATGGCTCTTCGCATCATCACTCTGGCAGCATCCTGAGAGCATTCCTCGAGCAAAGCTGGAGTAGGAGGTGTGATGGCTGATGCACCTGCTACAGCTCCTTGTCTGCTCACCTCTTCTGATGCAGCTTTCTTGTCAGCATTGTGGTCTGGGGTACCTGACAGATCTTCTTCCAGCATGGCTGCTATGTCTCTATCTAGTTCCCTCATTAGACGATCAGACCTTTCCTTTGATAACTGGAGAGCAGCTGGAAGGAATACAATGTAGTTTGGTGTAACACTCCTGACAGAAAAAAGCATGAAACCTGCTATCATTCTCTACATGAAAAAAAAAATTAAAAAGGAAGCCAAAGCTCACCAAATATTTCTTCTGCAGCTTACACAAGCTTACCTGGTAGAACTGCTATCAATAGCTAAACAGCCTTTCAACTCTGCGTTGTGGTTTGAAATTCGTTGAACACTTCATATTTCTCCCTAGGCTTGTTTAAAGTAATGTTCTTATCTATCATGAATCTTTATAAAAGAAAACTACCTGAGGCTTCCTCAATTTCTTTTTCACGCAGATTTGGTTGGGCAGCAAAACTCTTGTTTCCTTGATGTTGACTGTGTGAGCCTCCTGTGCTGTCAGAACGGGTCTTAGAATCCCTGAGGAAAGCTAGTTTGACTAGGGCGTCCAAGTGGTGAGCCTGGAAGCCAATGACACTTGCCATGTCTAAACCTGGACTCTCTATTGGGTCTAGACTGGACAGAACTGCATCACTGGGAGAAAGAAAATGTTTTTACCTATTATTTACATTTTTTTTCATGTCTTATGATATTAAGAGAATAAAAAATGTGACTTTCAATGGGTGTCGTTGAATGATTCACATTTACCCTTTAACTTGTGACTGAGCCTTGTCAAACGTTTTAACTTTGATATGTTTTGATTAGGTATCTGAATGAGAGCATGCAAAGAAAAATGTCTATCAATCTCAAAAGTGAAAGTGATTTTAAGGAATCTTATGGTGATCAGGGAAAAAATGTGCATTACCAAAAACAGGAGT
>BMAT01009590.1:0-10228 GCA_019649035.1 Elysia marginata | reverse complement strand
TCAATGTGTAATCAATATATACATAGTTCTATACCTAAACAAGTTTAACAGGAAAATCCCATGTTGTAGAAAAAAAATCATCTAAAAAATAAATCAGGTTGAGGTCTCATAATCTAAGGAAGCCAGCTTAGGACATGATATTTCTGAAAAAGAAAGCATATTCCTTAAGAAAGAACAAGTTCAGCTTGAAGCATGATAGGACACAAGGCAAAGCTAAGACAAAAAAAGTTGACTTCAATATTGATTGCAAGTCTGAAAAAAGTCCATTCAGGTTCGCGTTAAACTTCTGAAATGTGTGATCTAAATCCCAGCTAAAGTTTGAAATTTTAATTTTTTTTTTTATATCTTATATGACCAGTAAGCATCAAATTCCAGCAACATTATGCAAGAGACAGGTTTCATAGTTAATATTTATGAATTTTCAAACCAAGGAGATTCGATTGATTTTTGATGAGTTGGAAACTGAGGAATGGCCTGTAGCTCAGAATGGGATCAGGCAACGCTAGCTGGATTTTCGGGATAAGATCAAGCCAAGGAGCAAAATGTATGAAGTTCTATCCACTGCATTGAAATCTAAGCGCTTTCATGCCACTTAGATTCAAAATTTTATAAAAGCCAAGCCAGCATAAATCCAAACTACCAACCTGATAGTGCTATTTACTTCATCCCACTGAACCTTGGCAGTGATGGATGCTTCTCTAGGTAGACCAAGGATAATCCCTTTTTTGCCTGAAGCTTTGTGGATGCAGCGGCCACCAATCCTGAGCCCTTGATCCACACCACCCATCACAGCTAAACAGGGCCAAACCTTGAACAATGAAGTAAAAAAAAAAATAAAAGCATGGCAAAAAAAATTGTTATATATGATTGTGCTTGAAAAATATTGTGTTGACATTTATGAAAAACTATGTTGAAAGTGTTTTTTTTTTTTATCGTATTCGACAGCCTTTTGGCTACATTTGGTTAATGGGTTGATTGTACATTGTGTTAGCCTTCAGCTATCAAAATGACATACGCTCCAGGTAGTGTGAAGTAGAACACTTTTGTGCAATGGATCAATAAAACCTACTGAAATCATCGTGTTGATCCATTGCACAAATGAGGTTTTTAGTCATTTGGATTGGATTCAAGAAACATATCAGCTGTATTTACAAAGTTTGAAAAAAAAATTGTTCTCAGAATTATGGACTTAAAATACAGAATGTCGGTCATTGCATTTTCTCCTCTAAGGAGTCATACTTGTGAGCATGCTGTTTCAAGCCTGCTGTCATCAATATAAGAAGACATGACTCCCTCTCTGCTGCATTTCCGATCCTTTCTCATTTCAGGGGAGGAGTTTTTTCTCTTTTCTTCTCCTTTGGTAAGACCTGCAACTGATGATTAAAATCTTAATGAAAAGAAATATGGCAACAACTTGATATTCGAGAAGTCACAGCTTTTATCTTACAGTGTTCATAAATACAACCCAAACAGAAATATTTATCTAAGTTTTGCAGATATAAAAAGCTATTACCTTTTTCTTCAGAGCTTGGCTCTTTTCCCTTGTTATCTTCTGCGGATTAAAAAAAAAAGCATATAAGCGTACAAAGGTGTTGTTGTTAACAAAAAAATTTCATTGAAAATTGTTTCAATATAACCAAAGGGGTAATAGCGACAATCTAGACATTACAGAGCAAGGTTGAAATACGTTACTAATGTGTATCGTGATAAAAAGATACCTCTTTCCTGATTTAAGGACTCTCCGGTTGACCTGTTTTCTACTTGTGATGGTGACAGATATGGTCCTTCATCCTCATCTTTCTTTTGTTGGTTCATATCACTGGTTGTCTTTGCATGGTGACCTTGCTGTTTCTCACTTTGTCCACCACTCAAGCTGCATGAGAGGTTGGATGACTGACTCCCTGTTAGTA
The DNA here is from genome assembly GCA_019649035.1 of Elysia marginata. NCBI lineage: Eukaryota > Metazoa > Mollusca > Gastropoda > Plakobranchidae > Elysia > Elysia marginata. The sequence goes on along the minus strand of BMAT01009590.1, from coordinate 8,318 downwards.
GAATAATAATATAAAGCACAAGATGAAATTCTGTTTAAGAAGTTACGTCTTATTTGGAAGAGGAAAAAGTTTGCAAAAGCGGTTCATATGTTCAATATCTTTAACATCTACAATAATGCTTTGTGAGGAAGGATAACATATCAAAGAATAACGTTTCAAAAAGCTTGTCAAATCAAAAATGAAAATCAAACTAGTCAAAATTTTAAAAAACTTACTCAATATTACATTTAAAAAAAAAAGATTTTAAATTGATATTGCCTTAGTTGCAATTTTACAAGGTACAGTGATACTGACTCAATAAACATTTTTTTCTATTGTGCTATTCACACATTATCCAATGATTATCTGTAGAATTTATCTTAGATATTTCAGATTCTTATGGTATGAATCACTCTTACATTTTGTTTCGTTTACTAATATCTGTAAATTTGTTGAAAATGAGGCACCAATTGAACGCTGATTTGCACTATTTTTTTCTCCTCTTTTATAAATAAAAGTTGAGAGTAGGATTTTAAAAAGGCCAGGAAGAGGAGAGTGGCCACATCTACGTGAATCAAGTTTTCAATTAGCATTACAAAATAATATTAGTTATAATGACTAAAAGCTTCATGAAAATTATCTATTAAATGATAGAAAGGAGTATTTGTAACAGAAAGCAAGTAAAAGCAACAACAGCATCATCATTGACAAACACTACCATGGACTTTTTTTATTTGTCTATAGTTTTTTTGTTGTTTTTTTTTTTTGTACCTGGCACTACAGCTGGTGCTGACATCCACACGTGCAGGGTTTCCAACTGACTGGTCAGGTGCTCGTTGATGGCAGTGGACCAGGCCGAGGTTCTGTGTAGGCTCCTGATGAGCTCCACCGTCGCCTCAGCCATCACAGCCACAGATGGGGCACACAAAGGCGAACCCGTCAGCAGCTCTCTAGGGCTCTCCCGCAGCTGCATGTCTGTGATCTTCACCTTGTAAAAGTAAACAACTAAAGTGCTTACTTAACTGAAAGGTTTAGTTGTGTTGGGCTACTTTCAGTGTATTTAAGCCACCTTCTTTAAAATTGAGTTGCTATAGAGATTTCTTTTTTTATTGGGTTAAATCCATTCATTTAGTGATGAAAGAACATTTCCTTTGATCTTGAGAAAGTTAGCTATTTTGTATGCTCTTTACAACATTTTTTTGTTTGTTTTGCTTTATTTTCTTAACTCATAGCATGAGTATGGTGATGTTTATTTACTTTTTATGCAGTTTGAGAACCTAAGTTCTAATACTCCTTGAATAGCTTACTGCTAGATTATAAAGGGATATTTATGCATCTTAATTGATTTTCCTTTCTATTGGATACATGTTAACATCAATCACCATTAGCTTTAAAAAATTTAATCAACAAGAAGAGTTTAGTAAACTTTAAAACTTGGACAGTAACTTTTTGCCACAAAAGACTATTTTTATCATCTTGTTCACATTTTCCATACTCAAGACAAGCACAAGGGAACAAGGAGCAGGGTCCGCCTTTACTTTCAATGAGTCTTACCGCTTTTACTTTCAATGAGTCTTAAGAAAACTAGCTATCCATTAAGTGTTGGTTGAGCACAGGGGGGGGCAAATAAAATTTTGCTCAGACTGGGGATTGAACCCCGGCCCTCTATAGGTACAGGTTACAAATCATTGTGGATTGAAAACCTTAAATTTTCAATAAATGCAATTGTTCAAAACAAAATTTGTTCTGTACGTTAAACTAGGTCACAGCCTTGAGTCTGATGTTGGTTTGTACAGACAATACTATTTTCAGGATTTGGAAATATACCTACTGTTAAGGAAATGCTTTTCACAGAAAGTAATCCAGCAAATCAAAATGTCAAAACTATGTGATACCTTTTCACCAGGGCTGCTGCTATAGAATGTGACACATGGATACAGTTCTGTAGCATCAACATCCTCAAAAGCAAGTCTTGGTTCCTTTGGGGGGAAAAAAACAACTCCAGGTTAACTTTCTACCACATTATCTGTAATTTAAAAAAAGGACAAAGCACATGTCAAGAGAAATATTGACAATCATATGAGTTAAAGACTATAACTTCTTTATTCACAAGCAGGAAACAGGGAATAAAATTGAGAATTTTAAATATATGAATGTGGCAGTTATAGTCTCAGAAACACAGAAATTAATAGAGGCTTGGATTTCCAATTAAGAAAAACCATATCAATCAAGCCCTCCTCCTTTTTGACTAGTTTTCCTTTTAGCTTGAAAAGTTGGCAAGAATGGTTTAGATGCTTCAACGCAGCCGCCATTTATGAAATGTGAAAAATAAAATGATTCGCATTCAATTTAAATGAGTTGGATGGGTGTCGGAAATTTTTTTGTAATAAACGCAAATTAAAGGTCTAATTTTTCCGCTGTTTTTCTACATTTTAAATCAACAAAATTTTCAATATTTTTCCACAGAATATTGATAACTTTATAAATTTTTTTACGCTTGGAAGCTGAGGAAAATGTCTTGTTCGAAAAGAGCAATGCTTTTGAAAGTGAAAGATGCAATTTCCTACTCATTCGTCCAGGATGCGAGACAAATTCAGTATCATCTATTTGACTTACTTGATGAAAATATGGTAAAACATTTTTTTTGTTTGATTTGGTAGATAAGATTTCTCTTATGTGTAGAATCTAGATTTCTCTAAACAATCAGATTTCTGTGGGAAAACTCACTTCAGCATTTTTGGCAAAGGCAATGGTCTTGGCATCCATGTCTAGAATGACTGTTATATAATCTCCCTGTGTGAAGCTGGACATGGTGGAGCTAGTCTCCCCGTTGTGGTACAGGTTGCCGCTGTAGGCTCTGTACAGCCACATGTCCCCAGTGGATCTGTGTCCACAGTCACGCACAGGCCACTTTGAAACACCCACACATGTGCCTTCGTTGCCTCTGTTTTCTCTCACTATCAGGAACTGAATGAAGAAAAAGAGACACATGTCAATACCTATATTATAAACATATACAAACGAGTCAACCTTTGAAGTAATTTGCCTCAGATGTGTACTTCAAAAGATGTTTTTAACAAAGCAAGAGTGTTCTCAAAGGGTACGCTGGGTGCCCTGGCTAAATAATACAATTTACAAAATATCTTGGTGCACCATTTCTTTGGAATTCCCCTTCTAGGTCATCAAACTGTTCTCAAAGGGTACGCTAGGTGCCCTGGCTAAACAATACAACTTACAAACTATCTTGGTGCACCATTTCTTTGGAATTCCCTTTCTAGGCCATCAAACTGTTCTTAAAGGGTAACCCTTGTGTGCTGGCTAATTAATACAATTTACAAACTTTCTAGGTGCACCATTTCTTTGGGATTCCCCTTCTAGGCCATCAAAGCTAGCATTCGTTTACCAAAGTCTGACAAAGTTTGACAAATGGGAATGTAAAAACTTACGCTTTAATAAAAGAGAATTCTGGAACATAAAAATAACACAGGAAAAGGGGACTGTAGGTCACCTTATATACACATATCAAAATGAAATATATCTTGATCTGGATATTATTGATATCTAATCTACACAAAGAGCTGCCAACAGCAGAGAGAGATGGAGAGAGATAGCACCAGTGGTGTTCCAATGACCTTCAACGTCACAGGATAGGTGAAGTAAGGTAGAATCATACAAAGGTTTATTTGGTCAAACAAAGTAGATAAGCATATCTTTAAGATGCAATTGGAATAACCAAAATACTGGAATAATCCAAATAAGTTTTTGATGGCCAAACACACTTTTCCTTCTATGAATTACCCTGACTAAATTAAAATATCTAGAGGTCCCACAAAATGAGTCTACATGCACTGCGGGACAATTTAAGAAAACGAGCATTTTAGAGGACTTGGTCAAATTTTTCTTCAAATTTTTTTTTTTTTGCACAACTTGAAAGTTTATGATGTTTTCCATCATATCCACTTATGAAGACCATTGAAAGAAAAATGTTAAGCCATGATTTTAAGGGTTTCAAATACATGATAATGCACTTTTGGCTATTATAATATGAAAACTTAAAGTCTGTTTTTCTCCATTTTGTTTTTAAATATAGGCCACTTGAATTCCTTTTCTTTCAAGCGCAATAACTCAGGACCTAATTAAAATAGCAAAATAATTTTTTTACCATCTTAAAGAACTTTAAATAAAAGCCCTTTCTAATGATATGTCCTGCTCCATGTCAAAAATTTTTATGTTAAATACTCTTTTTGTGGGGCCCCTACACAAATTTGTTGAGACCAAAAGGATTTTGGCAGTTTCCAGAATTTCGGTGAGAATGGATTTTCACTGTAGTCTGTAGTTTAAGAGCAAATAGTTATTCACCTTCCACTGATAACATCCTGAGGTCATGACAGTGCTGCCAAGCCCATAGCCGCGCCCACCAGAACCATGGACCAACGTGTGACCAGACTCCACAGTACATGCTGTACAACGGTCTGGATCAAAGGCAGCACTCTGGATCACAACGCTGTCAGCAGTTACATTATCCACCATCTCAGCAGGGGGCATCGGGATAGCAACAGAAGGGTTTATCAGGATGCTGGAAAGCATGGGTGAAGGACAGCTTGAGTGCCCACTCAGCTGAGTCTTCTTTGACTCTGCTGTTGTGATAGCTTTTGCTACAGGCAAGTTCCAAGCCATATTTGACAGACTTGAAAAGAGGAGGTCTACCACCTGAAAAACGCAGGAATCATATTAGACAAGTCTCACAGATGTGTACCGAAATCCTTATCTCTAACTTTATGATTCAGTTTATTCTCATCTTTATTCGAATAACTATCATTCATACATGTTTCTGCCACTTACATTTATTCCCCTCTTGCTAAATGGGCATAGTTTTTACCTAAAATCTGCTATGTCCTAGCTGCTTTTTTTTTTGTTTTGGGGGGGGGGGTGTTGCAAATTTAACCCCAAAAAGATTTAAAGTTTTTTTATTATTCTTTACATATTATTTTACACCGATTTTTGTACAATTGTAAGAACACAGCAGGGATAAAGCCTGCAGGGTAAAAAGATCCTATCTCTGAATTCTGATCCTATCTTTGACTGCTAGCTCTAAAATCCTGCATCTCTAATTGACTCATGGAAATAAGCCTAGCATTGAAAGTATCCTATGATTATTTTATTTCCACTAAACAATCAAACAAACAGGCTAAAGCTGGCTTGCACAATTCTTCCTTTGAATAAACCTGAGTAAATATTATTGTGTGTAGCTGCTAAATGTAAGGATAAACATGATGTCCCAAGCAAAACATTGGTCATAACTAAAAAAAAACATTTTTTTCTAAATAGGCTACATATATGTTGCAAATATGGGTTAAAGCATGCAGCAAGTTACCTGAGTCTTGTATTCCTGTTTTTTATGGGAATCCAGTGATGGCAGTACAGTTCCCAATAGCTGCAGGGCTAGGATACGCACCCGTAAGCTGTCAAAACGAAGCTGACCTGAAATGAACCATTTACAGATTTCATTAACTTCTTGTTAACGCTTTATCACATACGATCTTCAAAATCTACACGCAAGTGTAATAGCTCTATTACTCACTATCTTCAAAATCTAAACAAATTTAAGAGAAGTTAAGATTTTAAAAAGATATATCTTTTTAAAAGATGTCAATACTTTTTTTTTTCTTTTGCAGATGTCTTACTGCTTCCACTACCATTTCATTCAAAACTTTAGATAAAAATATAATTTTACAACAAAAAAAAAAGAAAAGCTCATGACAATTCAACACAGATATTACCATAGCAATCAAAAGATACGAAAAATATACCTTCATTGTCCAAGCCTGAGCTAAGGTTGATCAGGCATTTTACCCATCTAATCTCAGCCAGTTTCTTTTGCACCCCTTTTGAGGCCATCACATGGCGAAGATAGACCAAGAAATCTGCTAGTGACGACATTTTTGCTTGAAGTTGTTCTGAAATTTTGAAAGATTTGATATGACCATTGAAGGCCCAAACATATTAGCAGTTCACACTGGAACATGGGTTTTGATAAGTTTTGGGGAAAAAATCTTTTTTTTTGCTACACAACTTCACATCTTTTCTTATTTACTGTTTTAAGATGACAGAGATGTCGATAAATTGAACTTACATCGAATATCTTGAACATTGTATCAAAATTATTTTTTTTAATAACTGACTCGCATCAAATAAGCAAATGGAAAAGAGCTTTTAAGATGGAAAAGCTTACGTCCACTTGAGCCACCACCATCCAATGACACAGTAACTTTGTTCTCTAAAAACTCTTCAAGTTGTTTCCACAGAAGTTCAATGACAGATTGGATCACTCCAGCACTTAAGCGGTCAGAGTACATCCTGAAAGAGTTGTTGGCAAATATACATATTAATTATTCACACTCAAAGAAGAATAAAAAAGAAGATGGGGAATAATAGCGAAAAAATTTTAATGTTAAAGATTTCCACATGATTATCAGAAATGAATTTTCAACAGGCAGTTAAAAGCACCATTTTTTTTTACCGGCAACTTCATATCAAAGATTTAACAAGCTTGCTTGTTTTTCCACAATTTAAACTACTATGTGCTTAAAAAGCAGGTATAAAGATTGATCTAATCAAGTAAGACTCAAATCCCAGAGCAAAATGCAAAAAAAAAAAAATTAAAGGATTTCAATTTTGCTCACCTTTTGTTTATTAACATATCTGATTTCATTTGAAAGCATATGATAAAAAAAATTATATTTCATCCCTAATATAGGCCTAAACAGCTGATTTTTTACATTACAACCTTACACTATAATTTGATACAATAAATTGAAAGATTATTTTGTTCTTTAACTGACCCAACTGTGACGGAAATTATTTGCAGCAGTCTCTGGCTGGACACGGCGAGTAGAGTGGTCAGGTGGGACGGCTCAAGCTGACTGACCACAGGGGGTAGAGTGTGGAGACCTATGAGATTCTTGCTGGCTGACAGCTGTAGTAGGATAGGTAGGAGGCCACACGACACGGTCAGCGACACGTCCACTGCCTGGTATTTCACACTCAGGGCCAAGATAGACGACAACATCAGGTGTTTGCGAGCATCTTTAAGAGTAGAAAGGAAGTAAGCCTTAAAATGTACATATGTAAATAAATACATGATGGGCGAGAAGTGGATATCTCCTCCACTTTTGGGCGGATTGGAGTTGTGTTGTCTATATCAGTTTGGTTATGTTGACCTGCTTTTTCACCTTAAAAAATATCTAAGCTCTATTATGGAAAGATATGATGAAATGGTTATTATGAAGCACTTAATCACTTATTAAAATTTTGCTTTTATATTTTCTCAAAACTATGAAAAGTGGAGACATACACTTCTTGTGCAGGAGTCGTTGATAAGTGTGTGCTTGACTGGGAAAACCCAAGACTAGTTTGAAACTTAGCATTTTCCAACAGAGCCTATCCAAATGAAAATGTTTTTTACACAATTTCGCAAAAAAGAAAAGCAGGTATAACGTTTGATCTAGTGAAGATTAGATTTCAAACCACAAACCAAAATGCAAAAAAAACAACAAAAAAAAAAGTGAAAAATTCAAAGCCCACATATAAAAAATCCATGGGTTTTTTTCATGATGCTCAAAACATAATCATCAGTGAAATGCTGTGTAAACTACAACAGAATTTTTCAATACATTGAAAGCTTTGGGAAGAGCTTATAGTAAAATTTGCGAAAAAAAATAAGTAGAGGAAAGGTATAAAAAAAACATACATTTCCCCATGTCATCCATTTTCAGCATGCTACACAGGGAAGCCACCAGAATTTCATAAAACTGATGGACCACAACTTGTATCTCTTGCTGTGTCTGAGAGGATGCTGACTTGATGCCGTCCTGTAAAAAAGTAAGTTATGAGGTTATACTGAGTAAAATTCGAGGCTCTATAAAATTTAGTTTACTTATGCATGCTATGAATGGGCTTTTAAACCTTCTCATGCAGCACAATTTGTGCCCCCCTTCTATTCCCTCTGGCGGTTGTGCTTTGCCTGTGACTATTCCCGGTAACCTCACTGATTTTAGGTGTTTTTGACAAATCATTTAAAAAAGCCATAAACCTTACAGTAACATATTATGAGGTATCAACAGAAAGATCATTTTTAGGTGAAGATAGACAAGTTTTTTTTTCACATAATATTATGTCCATTTGCATAAAGTTGTAAAGTTTAATGTATTTCTTCATAAAATAGTTTTATAAAAAAGAAAAAAAAACAGAGCGAAACAAAAAAGAACTAATTATAATACAGACCACAAATATTATGAGGAATTATGAACTAGCTTAAGTTAACGTAAGAAGATAGGCTT
>BMAT01009583.1:72077-83536 GCA_019649035.1 Elysia marginata | reverse complement strand
GGGCGTTCCCCCTGTTATGATAACGTATTTAAAACCATGTAACTTTCTCCTGCAGTGTAATCGCAGCCAATGGCAACAGTCCACCGCTGACCTACAAACGGTTCCAGTCGATTCTGTCAACTCTGCCCCCGCCAGAGAAGCCATGCGAAACCCTCTCAGCATTCGCTACCACCAACGTTACCACCCCTGTGTCACATGACCATAATGACAAATACAGCGTGCCTTCTCTTGATGAACTTGGTAAGCCAGTGTAGAAAAAAATATATCTTTTTGTTTGTTTTTTAAATTGTGTAAGGAATAAAAATGAAACTGTTATAATAAAGGTGTGCTTTTTAATTCAATAGGACTGATTGAAAGATCCAATGATGATAAAACTCATAAGAATTAAAAATGGATATCAACGATTCTTATGTTAATAAGTTCAAAGCCAGAAGTTGTGGTTGTTAAAGAATACATGAGTGTAAAAAACAACTGTGTTTAGGCCTGCAACAGCCAGGGTTGAGAATCACACCATCTTAAGTCCTAGGTAATGCTATCTAGTGTAACTTAATACCATCTTGCAAAAGGCTTAAATATTCAAATAGATTTTTTATATGTTTTTTCCAAATTTTGTTCTGAATTGAGGCGATATGACCTTTGCTCACTGGCACAAACAAAATAAAATACTTTTTTTTTCATATTTAGTCAGTGTGACTTAAATTTGCTTTGCTATTTACCACATATCACCTTAATAATCAATATCCTAAAAAATCATGAACATTCTGCATATATAATATATTTAAAAAAGAAAAACATTCTTTGAATCCCTGCAGGTTTTGACATTGACAGTCTTGTTCCTGCGACATTCCGTGGCGGCGAGTCAGAGGCTCTCTCCAGGCTCAACAGACATCTCGAGAGGAAGGTATGAAGTTCATCAGAGCACAATAAAAACCTTTAGCCCTGATGTAAATGACTAACAAAAATAATAATCTAAAAATAACATAAGAGTTTATGGGTTCGTAAGTGCAGGTTGGTATAATTCTTTGAAAAAATAACTATTTGTTTACTTACTTTTTTTTTTTATAAATAAAGCTATAGACTGGCATGAGGAAGGCCAGGGTAAATCGTCAGTAGGCCTTTCAGGCTGTTCCATGAACTTGAAAATATTAATTTAGATCAGTTCCCCTTGAGCAATGGTGTGAGACTTTGGCTTAGATTCAGCACTAGAGTTTTTTTTTCCAATAAATTACCACGCCCAAGAAGACTTGGCTGGGACTCCACACACAAGAGGGGTTTGTCGTGAAAGAGCTCCATAGGAGCAGTGTATGTTTATGTTCAGTGCCCTTAGAAGTTACCGGAAAGCAAGTTTGGAATTATTGCTTCATTCATTTTTTCGTCTTTCTTAGTTAAAGAAAAAATTGATCTAAATGCAAAATAATTGAACGAATCAAATTTAAATCGGATACATTCCTGCTTTAGATATATCAATTATGTTTAAAAAAATACAAGGCAAAGGGTATAAAATTTTTTTAAAGTTTTATGTATTATATTTATTGTTAAAAGTTGCGTACAATTGTCATGCCAAAAATATAATGGTCTACACCTGGAATAGACCAAAATAGCACAGACCCACCATCATTAACTTAACAAATTATCACATTATTTCTTCCCAAAACTGCAAAAATAAGCCGGGCCAAAATTTTGTGATCGCAAATATTGTAAACATCAATGATATGCAACAAAAAATTTAAAGCAGTTTTGTGTGTCTTTATTGTAACACCTGATTTTGAGAAAGACCATTATGTTAGCAGCTTAATGCAGTGTTGTGTATGTCAATCGAGAGGAAAACCAGGAAACAATTTTAAACATTGATCCCTTAATGCCTTCTCACATTAAAGCATTTTGGATTTCTGAGTGTTCCTTGTTTTCTTATGGTTTTTCAAAATGTCCTTTTAGTTAATATGTTCTTGCGTTGTTATATATGATCTCAATCCCTCAACGGCTTCGTATTTCTCATATAATTTTTTTTCTCACAGCAAGAGCCATGTATAGTGGTCTGACATATCTAACCATTATATTCCCACCAGGCATGGGTAGCAAGTTTTGAGAGGCCCAAGATGAGCCCCCAGTCTCTCTACCCTAGTGGCACAGGTCTGAGCCCTTACCTACGCTTTGGGTGTCTCTCCCCTCGAACGTTTTACTGGAAACTAACAGAGCTTTACAAAAGAGTAAGAATTTGGTGATTTGTTATTGGTGGAATGGGGATGGTTAATGTATGAATGGGGTATTTTGAAATCAGTCTAAAAAAAAAAAACTTGAGTTGTGTATACATGCCATAGCTAAAGTAATCATCTATTATTGCCCTGGTATTGGCTAAATGGCCAGTCATTTTTTTTCTTTGAAAAATTTTTTTTAAAAACCTGCCTGATATACTTTTGTACTGATTTAGGCCAAATACAAAAACTTAGTTCTTTTATTAATTATTATAATTTTTACTATATTTCTGTGTACACATTCAGGCATGATTAATGTATCCAAAAAAAAATGTGTATCAATTTACAATTGGCGTAAGTCTTTCTTAGGCCTTTTGTCCTCAACTCTGAAAATATGTCAGCTCTTAAAATTGTCTTGCAGCAAATACACTGGCACTCTTTTTAAGTTAGATGTCAGAATTGTGAATTTTAAAAACTTTTTCTCAATAAGATCTTCTGTCTTTTTTCTTTATTACTTTAAATCAATAAGTCTAATAATCAAAACATGAAGCAGTTTTACCATGTGCTCTAAAAAAATTAATTGCTCAAAATATGAATATATTTTAAAAGATAAAATATTGCAGCAGTTTACTTATTTTGACTAATCACATTTACACAAGGCATTTCATCATGCTGAGCACAATTTTGGGTATATACGAGAAGTTTTAAGCTTTATTGAATTAGCGGCATACTTGATACAATCATTACGGATGCCATTTTTCAATTATTTTCCGTCTTTCTATCATTTTGCTCCTGATCAATTTCTGATATATGATTGTGTATTTATTATTGAGGTATTATTTCTGTCTTTTGTATGTTCATGTAAATGAGAATGTAAAGCATTAATTCCGAGTGGCTTTTAAAAAAAGTTAAGTAGCATTCTTGAATCTTGTGCATCATCAAGTGCGGAGAAAAAGTTACAATTGTAAAGCTTCTTTTTCTCCTAATCGTCAGGTCAAGAAGGGAGTGGACCCTCCGCTAGCCCTGCATGGTCAGCTCCTTTGGAGAGAATTTTTCTACACAGTGGCCACCAACAACCCCAACTTTGACCGTATGGTCGGTAACTCTGTGTGCGTACAGATACCCTGGGAGCACAACCCGGAAGCACTGGCCAAGTGGGCAGAGGTAAGATTGCGTGGATTTTTTTTTTGTGTGCCTGCTTCTCCCTGATTATTTTTCGCAAAAAATGCCTTTAGATTTGGATGTTTCTAATCCCACAGCAACAAGATTTGTTTTTTGAACTATCTGAACTTTGACTTAACAATAGACACTACATTTTAAGGATGAACTACATAGTATGAATCTAGTTCAAATTATACCTCATTCTGATTATCTTTTGCTTTTTAAGATTGATGGTCATCTTCTTTCAGAAGGGGGAGGGGGGGGAATACTAAATTTGAGAATTTGAAGAAAAGAGTGGAATTTAAAATAGTAAGCAGACTTATGATTTAGGTTTGCTTCCTTTTTTAAATTCCTATCTGCATCTTTTACAGGGCATGACAGGCTTCCCATGGATTGATGCTATCATGGTTCAGCTTAAGAGGGAAGGCTGGATCCATCACCTGGCCCGGCACGCTGTTGCTTGCTTTCTTACCCGCGGTGACCTATGGATTTCCTGGGAGGAGGGTATGAAGGTGAGTTATACATTACTAACTTTTCGTAGACTGAAGAGGTATGGGATAGTGAGTTTAAAGGAATTGAGAGAAACCCTGCTGAATTGTTGTTGAGTCAACCAATGTTTCAGGCTACACCAAAATGGTTTTTGGATGCATAAATGAATTTTGGTTTGGTTTAAAGAATTTTATTATTTCTTTTGTTTAAAAATTTAATCAGTTATTACCTTCATAGATGTTTGAAGCCATGTAATTTTTGTGTCGAAATTTTTGTGCATCATGTGCTAAAAATGGTTTTGTATAAAATTTAATTTTACATTTACTTTGAAATTAGAAGGAGTCCTAACAAAGACTAGCAGGACCCCTTTGTTCCCAGTATACATTTTACTGAATTTTTAGTTTCATAGTTGCATGCATTATGCCTTATATCGCAATCCAAAAGGTGTGTCTTATTAACATGAAGATATTGTACCAATAAACGCTACCGCATTATTAAAACTTATATATATATATATATATATGACTTTCTTGAACCAACCAGGTTTTCGAGGAGGTTCTGTTGGATGCAGACTGGAGTGTGAACGCTGGCATGTGGATGTGGCTCTCCTGCTCTGCATTCTTTCAACAGTTTTTCCATTGTTATTGTCCTGTCGGGTTTGGAAAGCGCGCTGATCCATCAGGGGATTTTGTCAGGTGAGTTCTTACCAGCTTGTTGGTCTTAGTTCTTCAGATATAAATATAGGCTTTTAACATAGATGAAAAAAGTTAATATATTTATGGTTGAGCCTTTTAGGGGGACATACGCGTTACATAAGATTTGCATCTTGGGACTTACTAATGAATGTATTTTGTATGTGACAAGGTTTCAACTACTTGAAGTATTTCACGTGTTGCACTTATCAAAGCATTTCAGGTTTAGTCTTGTATTAAGTAAGTTCGCTCTATTATTTGCAAAAAAAAAAAAGAAAAGGAATTATGACGTTGTAGTCAATTTATGCAGTAAACTGTAAAACACACTGTTATATATGATTTTAAAAAAGTGTAAATTATTGAAATTGAAACCTGTTTTTATCTGTTGCTAATACCATCCTTCCCCAGACACTACTTGCCTGTCTTAAAGGCTATGCCTACACAGTATATTTATGAACCATGGACGGCACCTGAATCCGTACAAAAAGCAGCCAAATGCATTGTGGGTAAAGACTATCCCCTACCTATGGTGCAACATAGTGTTGTGAGCCAGATCAACCTGGAGCGTATGAGACAGGTTTACAAGAGACTTGTGCTGAAATCTTCAGGTAAATTGAAAAAACAAAACAAAAACAACCCTAAAACTCTCATTATCTGAATACTTATTCCTGTAAGGGCAAATCTCAGCCCTAAACTCTCTTGTTAATTAATTTCCAGAAATTTCCTGGCAAATTGTCGCATGGCAGGTTTGGCCAAAACACGGGGAAAGATGTTGTCATCTTTCTGTCCTTATATGATCTATCTGTCTGTCTCTGCTTGCATTTTTTAAAATGAATTCATTTCCTTACAAAGGAACAGTGCTCGACAGCATTGAAGCATACTTTAGAACAACATTGAATCAGATACTTAGTTTTTGCTTGAGTTTATTCGTGTGTTCACACTCATTTGGACTGAACTGTATGAAGATTTGAACTAGATGTCACTTTTTGTGTGCATCAGTTGTGCATTGATCAGTGTCTACATGGTAGTCAACCAGGCTGGATCAGGAATAGGTCGCTCAGACTAATTATTCTGAGTTAAAGATCTTCAAATTTAGTTATTTGCTTTTCAGTAAATCATTTTTATTATCTTCAAAAAGAAATAGCTCAAGATATAGATAAGCTAGATTCATCATCTTTTTCAACCTCATCGAGGGCGTAAAATTGAGTTTTAGGAAATGGTAATAACCCAATATATCAAAATTCTGACTCGTCCCTGAATTACCCCAGTCAGCTCACACATTAAAGGTTTCAGAGCAAAGTTGTCCGTTTAAACTGCTTCACTGCCCTATCCCATGTGTAGACAATGCCTGTTTCTTTAGCCTTTTGATTAGTCAAATGGATAATTGTGGACATCATAAGCCATATAGCTTATTTCAATTGCTAACTAGCAGATTTACAACGTTTTTTTTTGGTTTTTTTTTGCAGTTTTACTATTTAAAACAAAATTTAATAGTAGATGGAAAACCTACCCAGCAGTGAAGAGGTTAACATTTTGGCATAAACTTTGTCAGACTTTCCTAATTGTTATCTTGTTTATCAGGATAAGTAAAGGTTTAACAAAGTTACCATTCTCAACTTTCAATACAGGAAAACAATCACTTTTAACATTGATTTCAATCAGTGGAAAACTTGCAACTTGTCATGTTGGGCCTCCAAACCCTCCATATTAAGCATGTGAAAGTGTTATTACAGAAAGTCTAGGTTTATTGGGGGATTAAACTTCAACATATTTATGCCACTGGTATGTCTAATAACATGTAATATCTTTTTTCTTTTCCAGCGAGAAACAGAATGTTTGTGGGACTACCAAAGATGCCCAAAGGTGAGTTTAACAACTCGAAGAGAGATACATTTTTAGGAGTGTTGTTGTTTTATCGGCAAGAAAGGTGCTCAAAAATAAATTGTATGTATTGAAAACTAGCCGTTGATGTTCCATGAACATTCATTAAATAAGTTTGCATTTTTATCACTTGCGATTCAGTTGTTTGGATTTTTCTCTGGACACTGATATGCTTAGCTTCTACTTTCTACCATTTTAATAGGAGGGGAGGTGTATAATATGTTGTCATGTCTTGATTTGTCTTTGTATTCAGTGTCAGGGGCCAATGAATGGGAAGTCAAAAATTTCTTTTTGGAGAAAGTACTATTTAATGGTCTATTTCTCCCTTTTCTTTGTACTTGAAAAGAACTGAGGTTTAGTCTAATTATTAGTTACTGACAAAGTTTTTTAATATTAAAATTTTAAAAAACATGTATAAAATATTGGTCATTTTAGAAATTTTACATTATCCTAAATCTCTTTTGATTTTCAAAATATGTATTGTCATGGTCTCAAGCACAATGAGTGTAACGTCGATATTAAAAAAAAAATCAACTCACCCACATTTATACCTGAAAATAACTTACAACAACATGGGACATCATGGCTAGAAAGTATCAAAGCATTCAGGCCAAATTAAATGAACAATTGTATGTTCTGAAAAATTTACAAGTGAAGAGATCTCAAACTGCCTTACTCTACACTGAAAAAAGAAAACCACTCATTGTTTTTTCATAAGTAGTAGCACAGGCACTGAAAATGCACTTCTATCATTAACACAAAAAATTGTAACACAGAAGTTGTTAAATTTAACAAACATTCACAGTGGATGATTTTTACTACAATCTTTTGTGTTGAAACTGGCTATCTATTTATGGATAAAAGATGTTATTATCCTATACCTAGTAGATTGATTACAATTTTTTCCTTTCTCTTTCTCTCTCACTCAAACCAACCCTTGGCTTCTAGTGGATGTATTCCTGACCAAAGTGAAGATGTTTCTGAGCAGTTCATCAGATGAAGAAGTCAGTCAGAAGCACAGGAGGCGGCCAAGCAAGCACATCAACGACTGCTGAGAACAGCATTCTTGTTCAAAGAGACAGCAGCTTTCTATTATGTACATAATCCACAAGTAATGGGGCTGACCTAAATCTCAACAGGGTCACATGATTACTGGGTAATCCTCAATCCCTTCCGCCTTTCTTCTTGTCTATTATTGGGGAAGGTGTGCACCCCTTGGTGGGACAGAAAAAAGGTAAATGAAGGCTCTTAGATTCCCACCACTGCTTCGATAGCAATTACCATGTGGTAGATATAGGTCAACCTCACTGCATTCTTCTACTTGCAGAAAACCACCCATTATCTGCTCACTGAAATGGCTCTCCCGTAGTTACAGTATAAAAGATTTTCCCAAGGCAGAAGGAAGTAAAATTTCCATCAAACAATCAAGTTGTACCTATTTTTTGTGAGTGGTTATTCGTCGTTGTGATGAGGTGCAACCTCATAGTTCCCTGGCCTTTGTAAAGGAGAATCCAAAAATTAAATACAAAATATTTACTCACCATATGATTATACAAGTGTTTTCACATCTCAGAACAATCGTATTGAAGCGAAACATTAAGGCAGTTTATCAGTTATGCTCTGGTATGTGTAATTGTCAGTAGATGTATAGGACATATTAAGCAGGCTTTGTGTATACAAAACACAATAATTTGTTTTGGTGCTTGTTTTCATTTACTTAAGTGTGTAAACACTGAACTGTTAAGTTAACCCTGGCATACTTACTTTGAAACGCAAATTAAATTGGAGATTTATTCTACACACCATTGAGTCTGAAATGGTCAAGGCCTCAAACTGAATGATAAAGCGGCCAGGAAATGGTTGCCAGCGCACCAAACATTGAGTTATGAATGTACATCTCCTTCGCACAAAAGACTGTCATCACATCACTTGTGGCTCAAAAAAACAAAGTCCTAATACATTGACCGTGCCATGGCTATCAAGTTGTACATTATTACATCAATAAAATGCCAGTATGGTAATGCTCATTATCAAATTAAATAACTTAGTGGTGAATAAGGAGAAAGATAGCAGTGTTATTTGACAAGGATAACATACCCCATGACTTATGATCATGACCAAAATCATTCCATAACATATCAATTTGTCATAAATTGTATTCTCCCATATGGCATGATTTTTCAACTACTCTGCATCATGCTTAAGTCATGTTTTTAAGTTATATCATTTTACTTTCACCTAAAAAATCTTCTGTTTTTAGATTTGAAATCTTAATGAGGTGATTTTCTTGTTCTGCCAAAGTGAAAGGGAATACAGTAATGTCCACATCATTCTAGCCAGCATAATTCAAATATTTGGTTACTTTGAACAGTAGCTAGATAACTGATTGTATCATTCTTCTGTATTGTACAGGGTATATCGATAATTCAGTTTTTCTATAGTTTGAAGTTAAGATTTGTTCTCACAGGGATCTAATTATCGGCACGGGACTGCACAGTGGAACAACTGAGTTTAGACCAGGGAAATTGTAGGCAAAGGCAAAACTTATTAGGGAGGGTCTTACTTCATACTTCCTCAAATTTAAAGTCACATCAAAGAGGGAATTTTTAATGGGGAAAGAGGGGGGAGAGGGGTTCTACTGTATTTACTTATAAAGAGATGTACATTTTCTGGATTATCAATAGAAAGAAGTGCGTTAAACTGTTATAGTTATATGAACAAAAGCTCAGTAAGTTTGGAGTTAAAATTAAAACATTTCCTTCAGTTGCACTGGTTGCAGCCAAAAGAAGTTGCTACATGTTTTAATGTAAAAAAATGAAAATGGCCATATGAGAAATAAATATAGATTTTATTCATTAATTGTCAAAAGGAAATTTGTACACTAAGACATCTATGTTATTTTAAAGTAAAAGTATTTTGTTTTTCAGACAGTTGTATATATCTTTGTAATTTAAGTAATTCTTTTACCTTCGTACCTTAAGTTGTATCTCATGTAAGAAAGTAATTTGCCCAACTTCAGACCTTCAGTTGTATGCCTTTGTAAGTAACTAATTTGCCCAATGTCAGACCTTATGCTGTATGTCTTTGTAAATAAACATATGTATATACTTAATCACTCTGAAAAACAGTTATTGTAACCAATTCTACAGCATTTTGTACAAAACTCACTTTTTTTGTATATTATATGTTGTTGGTGACAATATTTTATGAACCATAATTGTTTTATGTTTTGTTTATTTCTCGGCTTGTGGGTGAGTGTATGTTACAAATTTCAAGACTTTGTTTAAAAAAAAAAAACCATTGGTTTAGAAAACAACCAAAGAATGTGGCAACTTAATTTCTTTCAAAAGCAAGTTTTTTAAAATTAGTTTAGCTTGATTTGTGTTATCCGTGCAAGGATTGTTCAACCTCAAATGCACCTGAAAATACTTTTGGCATATAAAACTATGAATAGGATTCATAGAACAGTTGGCAAAACCAACTGAAAGATTTTCTTCAACATCTACAGGTTAACTGAGCTTTGAATTCGATCCCCAAAAGACATCGCCAATAACATTGACAAGGGGTTAAAGCTGAACTATAAATTTACACGTCCTTAAATATAATTGTTCTAATGGGACCCAAAAAAGAATCACGGTAACGGAAAATCGACCTCATCAGGTTTTGTTTAAGCAGAGTTGACTGTTGCATGTTGGTAAGATCTCAGTATGGCACACTAAAAACTAGAATAATGTGCTTCATGTTTTTCTCATAACTTGGAACCAGTGCATTCGAGTGAAATCAAAAGATAAACCAACTCTTTTCTGCTTAGGTATTTTTCGGCTGGGGAATTTTCACCATATGTGCTTTGCAAAGCTGTCATTAGCGCAAACAGGTAGCCACCCCCCTGCAGTTGGCTAATGTTGGCCAATTTTTTTGTAGAAAAACTTCTCAGTGTTTTGCACCATAAGGCTGTTGTAAGAAAAATTACACCTGCTTCTCAGTTTTTAAAAAAGTTTTGGAAACATGAAAAGCATATTAAACATTTAAAAGTCCAGGTACTTTGCAAAAATAGTTAAACAAGAAAAGATGTTGAAGTAGGCTACTTAGAATCTGAAGTTTTTGTAAGATTTAGGACTTTGATTTTAACTCATTTGCATCAGGTGATGAAAATACTTGCAAACTAAACACATTGCACCATTTAACTATCCAGTTTATTTTTGTTAGCATTCCTAATTTCTTTTTTTTTTTTAATATTAAAGTTATGTAAGTTTGAATAAAATCTGCAGTAAACATTTCATATTATGCTGTTTTATTTTATACTGTTATATTTTATTTACCTTCTGATAGTTAGATAAGTTTGAATAAAATGTGCAGTAAGTGAAGTAATGCAGGCTGGTTTTTTTTGTAAGCAGTGTGAATGCAAAACGAAACCCATGCAGTGGGCTTAGGCTCAGGGCAGTGTCCTAAAATTGTTTCAACAGATTTTTTCATATGATAATCACTTCTATGGGTTCCCATTGTTGACAAATATATGTGCTATTCGATATACGTAATTAAACCTAATTGGCTCTATTCTTTGAAAGCCCTGAGATCATCGTTAATGATGGACTGGGCTTGTAAAAATTTCAATCAATCAATCTATTCTTTGATTATAACTTAAATGTACGTAAAATGATTATTCAAGTGCACAGTGTTGAAGTTGTTCTTAGACAATAAGAAAAATGATCATGAAAATGTAAATTAATTTCATATGTAAATAAGCAAAAACTTTTTGTGGAACAATTCATAAAAAGAATGATGCTATTGCTCTCAAAATTTTCATAAGTCAATGGCAGTCCATTCTGGATATGTTAAATCACACGGAAACAAAAATTCAACTTCACATTATCTGGATTTTGATTTATCAGCAAATTCCAAAAATAAGGAAAATGAGATTGATAAAATAATTAAAGTTTGAATTTAAAAAGTCTTGAGTTATCTGGACTCCACTGTGTGTTACAGTTTTGACATTTTAAGGTAGAAGTTTCTCATTTATATCTGTCCTCAATCCACAGAAAACTTA